>AWUE01012443.1:0-27985 GCA_001974825.2 Corchorus olitorius
ATATATATATATATATATATATATATATATATATATATATATATGACATGGAATGAGCCGCTATGCCACAATTTGAGCAAATCATATGTAACTTTAATAGTTAGAATGATGTATGGCTAAAAGCTCAATTTATAATTCTCAAAAAAAAAAAAAACTCAATTTTATAGTACTAAACATTTAATGATTGGTCGATTTAGTATTAAACCTTCAAAGTCATTCAATTTAGTATAAAACCTAACCGAATTAATTCAATTTTGTACCTTTACAGACAGACCTCCATTAACTTTGATCTCCGCCGTTATCATACGTTTATTTAAGTTGCTCAATTTAAACGTCCTTCAAAGTTGCTAAATTAAGTACTAAACCTCATCAAATTGGTTTAATTTTGGTGAAATATTATAATGGGGTTTCACAAAAAAAAAAAGAAGAAGAAAGAAACACTTTAATGGGGAAAACTTTAAAATAAATTTTCATGCTATATAACTTGATTTTATTAATTATTTAGATTAAACAACACTCTAAACATGGATTGTCTCTTATTTTCTTGTATAGATTAGATAGTTGAAACATGATCACTTCCAGTCAAACTTTTTCACCCAGTTTTGATCATTATTGCTAAAGTAAAGCCCGTCCATAGCTGCCTTCCAGAAGCAATTCCCTGTAGCTACGCATGCATAAGATTCAGCATGTTGATCATTTTTGAATACAGTGATATCATCCAACTTCTTTGATGCCCAGTCGAAGTTGCAAGTGAAATGAGTGGTCTTAAACCAGTGTATGCGGAATTCGAATTGAAATTCTTTGCCCTTCCAAAGAATTTGATTTCCTAGATCATCATTTTTTGAACGGCAATGAACCAGCAGTGGCTTAGCATTGTCTTCAAAACCATTTAATATGTGAACCTTGAACTTCAAACGGACGAAGACTGTCGGGCCTACTTCTGCAGAAGAAGCTGCTAGTGTTCGGGACATGCAACATGCAAGGAAGAACATGCAGATGAAAGGAGCTACAATATTCTTGTAAGACATGCTTTGATTTTGCTGGCAAATTATATGTAAATGGGACTTTTCTTTCTTCTTTTTTTCTTTTTGGTTAGAGAGGCTTGAGATTGAATTGAACAATAAGATTCTAATTATTAAGGACTCTGCAGAATATAGGAACAAAAGCTTTCATGTTAAGCCTGAATAATATCAGCTGCCGGCAAGTGGACAAACACATGTACACGTTACTCTTCATATTTATTGATGGTTGGTATGATTCTCGTCTATTTTTTTTTTGGGTACATAAGATGCCGACAAAGTCAGCTAAGGTCTACGAATGGCAAAGCCATTAGCATCTTGATCCAATAACGGAAGTAAATCTGTAGGAGGTTCTAAAAAAATCTTACAGCCATGAGCAAGCACTTGACCCAGATTTGCCATGAAATCAGCACAACGGTTTCCCTCTCGAAAAACATGAGTAATATCGCGAATCCACTCTCCCTGTATCAACACCAAAGCTTCCTGTACCAAAGTGGAATACTGATGAGTAGTATCAATGCCCTGCTTCAAGAAATTAACTACTACACTTGCATCCAATTGAACGATAACATTGGTCAAACCAAGGGATTTGGCAAGTTTCAACCCCTCACGAATTCCCCAAAGCTCCGCAGAAAGGCTGTCAGTTATCCCAATGTGCATAGAAAACCCTCGTAACCATGTACCATTTGAGTCTCTAATTAGGCCCCCCGCAGAGGCAAGACCCGTGTCATGTTTCACTGCTCCGTCAGTATTTAAAACATAGTACCCAGGAGGTGGTTTAGGCCAAATCACCCAACAAGAAGGTCGCTGATGAAGAACACTATGTTTGGCATAGGCTTCCGCAATCTCATTGGCAAGTTTGAAAGCCCGATGCCAAACACTACCAGCCGATTGGAGAGTATTTTGGAAGACCAAAACATTCCGCCTCTTCCAAATGCACCAAAGGATCACAACAAACTGCAGACTCCAAGGAACCGAGCCATGATGTGCAGCAGAAACAGAAACATTCTCTTGTAACCAACAAGTCAAAGTTTGGCTAAAGAAATTAGTATGAGGACCTGCTAAAGCAAAACAACAACTCCAAACATCCTTTAGAAAAAGCACAGTCACGAAAAAGGTGGAGGGCCGATTCATTTTCAGATTGGCAAAAAGGGCAAAGTGCACTCACCTCCACTTGTCTACGAGCACGATTTACATTTGTGTTCAACTTATCTTGGTGTAAGAGCCATAGGAAGAAACGCATGCGCTCGGTTCCTTGACAAAGCCAAAGCCAATTTACATCCGGGAGCTGTCGAGCTCGGATATGTTCATGTTGGAGCAGCCAAAAGGCAGATTTAGCTGTAAAGGAACCCGAACTTTCACCCCTCCATGTCAACGTATCAGGCCGATCCTCTACATAGGGAATGGGAATTGCAAGAATCTTCTGCAGGCAATCTTGCGGCAAAATATGTTGTAGGGGCGATAAATCCCATTGCCTATCGGGAGAGATAAGTCTAGCAACTTTCCAAGACTCCATACCCGAGATGTCCCCTGTAGCAAAATCTTTCAAAGGCTCCATACCCACCCATCTGTCGGACCATAAATTGACACTTTCACCATCACCAATTAACCATCGCTGACCATGTTGAAGTAATGGACGGCATTTCAAAATTCCTCTCCATGTGGAAGAAGAACCAGCTCGAGCCACAACCTCAAAAAAAGAAGAATTTCCCAGATACTTTTTACAAAGAACCTGACACGCCAAAGAATTCTTATGGGTAGCTATTGCCCAACCCAATTTTGCTAGTAAAGCTAGATTTGCCTCTCGAGAATTTCTAATTCCCAGACCACCAAACCGACGAGGCAAGCATACTTGTTCCCAATGCACTAAGTGATTATGGGAATAAGATTCAAAACCTCCCCAGAGAAAATTACGTGCCAAACGATCCAACTGGGTGCAAGTAGAAACTGGTAAAAGAGAAGTTTGCATCGAATAGACTGGAATAGCATTTAAAACAGACTGCACAAGGACCCTTCGACCAGCTCGTGACAGAACATTTTTCTTCCAACTGCTCAGACGACTCCGAACTTTATCAACAATCCGCAAATAAAGATCACTAGAGGCTCGTCTATGAATGATCGGAACCCCCAAATAAATACCCAGATCTTCCGTCAGAGGGATGCCACACAGAGAGCTCAACAATGTCATAGTTTGCCTAGGAGTGTTAGGCGAAACAAAAAGCTTGGACTTGGACAGGTTCATTACCAGACCCGAAGCATTTGCAAATTTTGTGAGAACATCCATGATGATCTCAACTTGTGGCTGGGATGCTTGGGCAAATAGCATAAGATCATCCGCAAAAAACAAATGGGAAATTGCAGGGCCACTCCTAGAAGCCTTCACAGGCTTCCAAATTTTTCTATGAACTTTGGCTTGAATCATATGGGATAACTTCTCCATGCACAAAATAAACAAATATGGTGAGAGAGGATCCCCCTGACGAAGTCCTCTTTTTGCCGTAAAGTAAGGCTGGGCTGCACCATTCCAAATAATAGAAAGCTGGTTGGAAGACACACAAAACATGATCAGAGTAATCAAAGGAGGAGGGAAATTGAAATCAACCAAAACCTGCTTCAAAAAATCCCAACTAACGCTGTCATAAGCTTTATGAAGATCAATTTTTAAAATCATACCACCTAGCCGACCCTTCTTCCTCATTAAAGAATGAACAATTTCTTGGGTGATAACAATATTTTCCCCTGTACCGCGGCCTGGGAGGAAGCTGCTCTGAAAGGGGCCAACCAAATTTTGTAGTAAAGGTCGAATGCGGTTAACCAAAGCTTTCGAGAGGATTTTATAAACAGAATTTAGCAAAGTAATAGGCCGAAATTCTGTCATAGAGCAAGGGATATCCGTTTTTGGGATCAAAGTAACATGGGCTTTAGCAATCTCCAAAGGAAAAGACCCCTCCAAGAGAGCTTGATTCATAAAGTTTAGTACCTTGTCGTGAATCACATCCCAAGCTCGTTGAAGAAACAAGGGTTGAATACCATCTGGCCCCGGTGCTTTTAACCCCTGCATAGCAAACAAAGCAGCTCGAGCTTCAATGAGAGTAAAGGGAACAACTAAATCTTCTTGTTCATGGAGGTTGATCATAGGTTGCCATCCCGACAAAGAGTCAATTAGAGGCTGAACCTCCTTATAATCAAAAAGTGATTTGTAGAAATCCACTGCATGCTGTTTCAAACTATCTGGCTCATCAACCCAAACTCCATCTATCTTTAATTGCATGACTTTGTCCCGATTTCGGCGAACTAGGGTAGAAAGGTGATAGAAACGTGTATTTCTATCCCCATCCCTAATCCACTGAGAGCGGGATTTTTGGTACCATAAAATCTCCTCTTGGTAAAGAGTCTTTTGAAACTCCTTTAGGAGATCTTTTTCCAGTTGTTGTAGGTAAGAAGAAGTAGGATACGCCTCAGCACTTTGAATACCAGCCAATCTGGCAAGTAAAACTCTTTTACGCTTAAAAATACTACCAAAAACCTCTGCATTCCAAATCTGTAATTTATCTTTAGTATTCGAAATACAGTCAAGTAAATTGTCCCCTAAACTCCAAGCCTCCTTGAAAACCGAATCAAAATCAGTATGTGGTATCCAGGCCGCTTGAAATCGGAATGGTCTTCCATCAACTGGCGGTGTGGCTATCGAATCAGTGTCGAATAATATGGGGTGATGATCAGAATAAAAACAAGGGAGATTTAGGACTCGCCCCTCTCCAAATTGTTCAATAGCTAGAGCATTTACTAGAACCCGATCAAGTCTTTCTCTCAAAATGACTCTACCCTGTAAAGTTTTCCTCCATGTAAATTTACAACCAGATGCACCAAAATCGGCTAGGCCACATCCCTCCCACCGTTCAACAAACCTACGGGCTGCATTAGCACGAAACGCAGCACCTCCACATTTTTCATCCAAAAAAGCAATGTCATTAAAGTCTCCCATGACTACCCATGGAAGGTTGATAAGTTGAGAGCGGCTTTGAAGATCCTCCCAAAACTCATCCTTCAAACGGCAATGTGGTTGGGCATACACTCCCGAGAAAACCCACCTATAATGTAATTCTGTAATTTGAACATGAATAGCTTGGCTTGTGGAACCCAAGACTTGAATATCAACCTGATTTCTCAAAAACAAAACAATCCCACCAGCTAAACCCGTCGAGGGAATAACAAAGTGTTTGTCAAAACCAAGTTTCTTACCGAAGTCAGCCACCACTTGAGAATCACTACACTTGATTTCCATCAACATGAAAACAACTGGTCTATATTGACGAATCAACTCTCTGCAATTTCGGAGGCATTTTTTATTTTGAATACCTCGACAATTCCATGAGAAGACTAACATTCAGATAGATTAACATCAGAGGGGAGTGCTTGCTCAGCAAGCTCATAACCTTGAGCAGAAATCTGCGCTTCTGGAGTAATGGTAGTATCCATGAAAACACCTTCTCCCATAACAATGTCAGGCGGTTTCTTGGCAGGTGAAGAGTTTAAGAGCATAAGAACTTGTTCTGGAGCTTCCAATCTATTTTCTAACGCTATTTCCTCAGAAGGTATATCAAGGACAGTAGAGGGTGCATTAGGGGTGGGGTTGGGCCCAAAAAGAATGGCAGGCTTAGGCAACCAAGTGGTAGTATCATTGTAGACATTGGGTTGATGTTTAGAGGCTATGGGCTTCTGACGAGCCGGCCCATAAGGTGTAACTCTGGCTATGGTCTTATGTCTGACCCTAGTTTTAGAGGAGTTGGGTCGTGCCTGGCTAGTGGAGCCCGAAATATGGCTAGAAGAGCCCTGGGCATGTGAAGTTTGTTGCATTGGGGCATTTAAAGTAGGAGCAACATCAAATTGTGATTCAGGCACAAAATGTGGCGTGTCCTTCGGGTCAAATTTTGATTTCTCCTTCCTCGCCCTCTCTTTGACTTCCCTGAAAGACAAACTTGCTGGATTTCCGCGAACACCCTTTGACCAAGCATCAACAACTTCCTCATTAACCGGGATATCCCCTTCCATATTCTCCAAAGAATCAAGAGATTCAAACCGATTTTTGGAATGATGATCCCGTTCATTCTGCTGTGGTTTGCCCTTCTGATTTAATCCCTTCCGAGGTTTACGTTGTACAAGCATCCACGGCCCATAATTTTTGGTTGTTTCCAATCGTGGAACCTGCCTTTGTTCCTTCTCTACTTCAGGCGAGATCTCGGTAGTTTCAGGCGCCAGCGGCCGGAGTTGACAATTATCCATACGATGGCCAACCACACCACAAGAGAAACAAACGGTGTGAAGAGCTTCGTATTCAATAGTCTGTGTGAGACCTTCCACTTGAACTCGAGAAACTAGAGGCTTTGACAAATCAACTTCAACACAGATTCTAGCAAATTTGCCTCTTGCTGCTTTGCTTGTGTTAGTATCCAACCGAATAGGTTTGCCTATCTGTCTCCCCACATCTATTAACATCTCCATATTAAAATACTCAATTGGCAGTTCTGGGAGGCGAATCCAGATCGCCATTTTCCCAATGGTAGCCGTGGAAGGGCGAAAATTTGGCTTCCATCATTGAACCACAAGGTAATGGTCCATAATCTTCCATGGTCCTCCCGAGAGGACTTTAGCAACAGCTTCTCTTGTTCTAAATTTGACTACATAATAACCATAACCGAGATCAATCAACTCATCTTCCTCTTTCAATTTCCACAATTTCACAAGCCTCTGATGGAAAACTGGAAAGGCTAGGGATCGACCAAGTAATTTCACAATGACCGAAAAACGCCAAGGTCTCCTTAAAGCATCTCTCCTCTCCTTATCAACCTTAATAAAAGGAACACCCTCAACGTGAACCGTATTCAACTCATCATCATCAGAAAAAGAGTCCTCTTCCACCATAACAATCTGATCGAAATTACCCTGTTCTATTACTTCTGCTTCTATTCTCTTGCCCCAGACAACTGACTGGAGAAAGGACTTACCTGGGATATTCTGTAACTCTTCCTGCATAACAGAATCCCCTGTTATGTTTGCCCTTTTGTTGCTCCGTTCAATCTGATCCGCCTCCTCCACCGAGAGGGATTTTCCGTCGCTCATGTCCTCCGTACTTAAAGGGTAACTCTCTCTATAGATGTTAGGAGATTTTTAAACTCGAATATTTTATTATCTTTCCGATTCTCGTCTATTATTGACTTTAATTAATTCGTTGAAAATATAGTAATGCATCTAAACTTTCAGTGATCTTTTGACTTTGTTTTGGTGAAATACATGGGTACGTAACCCTCCCAATTAAAGAGAGAAACTAATCCTATTGACTTTGGTTGAGGTTGTAAGGTACCTTTACAACTAAAATTTTCGGATAATTGGAAAATTATCACATTTTTTATGAAGAAAATATTATTGAAATTTATAAAAATAATTTTCTTACGAAAATTGGCAAATTAAGATGACACATGTGGTCTAATCAATTAGATTTCAATGTCTAATGGTTCCAATCAAAATTAACTTATGAGTCAACCCCTTTTATCTCTAATTAAATTATGAAATTGGTGTTCTTAAAAATAATTGAGAAATTGGTGGACAAATTGCAACAGTACTGATCAATCAAATCTCGAGGCTTCAAGTATTAGCCACCAATCAAATTTCAATCATGTGTCATCTTATTTTATCCCTGAAAATTAATTATTTAGTTGATGCCAAAAAAAAAGAAAATTAATTATTTAGTATTAGTCAACCAATCAAATTTCAATCCTTTGTGTATTGGAGGGAAACAAAATCCTTGTCAACAACTAGTTAGTCTTGTATACTTATCTTTATCATTAGTGTGTGTAGCTATCCTTATCTTGTAACTAGATGTAGCTAACTCCATCATTATCTTGTACCCTTGTAACGATCCTAATAATTAACCTTTGTACCTATATATTCACACATGAATGCAGAGAAGGATTGAACTCTTTTCTTCCAATATTTTGTTCTACCTCAAGTTCTCATATTGTCATCTTATTTATCTCTACATTAATTATTTAGAGATAAATAACCAACAAGACAAATTAATTTCTCTTGAAACTCCGTATCTACCAGTATATAAATACCAAGCTCTCTAAGTCATCTTTCACTCACAATTGGAAGCAACATTGAGAAGCTAGAGAGCAAATTCTCAAGAAGAAAGCTCAAGCTCTAAAGCTTTCAATAAATTATTATATCAGAATAATTTTGATCTTCATCAACTTATTTTGAGAATTGTTCGTTCAAGATCAAGTCGTCAATACTTTGAATCAAATTACCCTTGAATCATATTATCAAAACCGTTATAAATTCAAGTCATTAAGGGTTTATCAATTCAAGTCGCCAAGACCTCTTGAATCAAATCTTGAAGCGAATTTTCACAAAGAGAATAAATCTTTATATGCTACCAAATACACAAATAAACAAATTACAAACTAAACTCACATTCCGTGAAACTTGAACCAAGGACCTCACGGTTCAGGCACGGTGCATCTACCAGTTGAGCTAACAATTCGGATGCTTGGAACAAATCATTTGTAATATTTTTAATTGGATATTGATGAAAATTGAAATTCTCTAAGAGAATTATTTGACATGTTAGGTAAATATAATTTCTCATAATTAATGTGCATTATTAATATAATATAATCTAGACAAACAATGCTGATATGTAAGTCAATTGTGCTTATGTGTTCTAGAAGCAAAAGACTCAATTAATTTGCTGGTTAAGAATGAATCTGTGATATTAATATAAGTAAAGGGCAAGTAGCAAAAAACAAAAAACAAAGAGAAAGATTATATATCCTAAATAAATTTCCATGTTGTTAGAAAGATTGGCAGAGAGAAAAGAATGGAGAGAAGTTTTGAATAATATTTCTCAAGTTGTGTTTTTACATATGAAAAAGGTGGGTTTATATAGTAGTCCTAACCCCCTCATTGTATGGTAAGTTATAATTAGCTCCTAAAAATAAACTAATCTACATTAAATACAAGATACCAAAATCAATTACAATCAATTACATTAACATCCCCCTCAAACTCAAGGTGGTGAAGATGAGGTCAACTTGAGTTTGGAAACCAGATCTTGAAATCGAGATGGAAGATGTGTCTTGGTGAAGATTTCTGCAGTTTGTTGAGCAGAGGAAACAGAGACTAGGTGAAGAGTTCCAAGGCGAACTTGATGACGAACAAAATGACAATCAATCTCAATGT
Organism: Corchorus olitorius; assembly: GCA_001974825.2. Classification (NCBI taxonomy): domain Eukaryota; kingdom Viridiplantae; phylum Streptophyta; class Magnoliopsida; order Malvales; family Malvaceae; genus Corchorus; species Corchorus olitorius. The sequence continues at coordinate 9,261 of AWUE01012443.1, forward strand.
GTTTTGTTTGTTCATGAAAAACATCATTATGAGCAATCATGATAGCACTGCGATTGTCACAATGAAGTTTAGTAGCAGAAGGAAAAGAAATACCCATATCTGTAAGTAATCTTTGAAGCCATAGTAACTCAACAGTTTGCTCTGGTACCATGTTAGAAAGATTGGCAGTAAGAAAATAATGGAGAGAAGTCTTGAATAATATTTCTCAGGTTGCGTTTTTACATATGACAAATGTGGGTTTATATAGTAGTCCTAACCCCTTCATTGTATGGTAAGTTATAATTAGCTCCTAAAAATAAACTAATCTACATTAAATACAAGATACCAAAATCAATTAATTGTTACAATCAATTACAATTAATTACATTAACACATGCTATATATAACATGATTTTATTAAATAGGGAGAGACTATAAGTACTCATGATTTGCACTCAAGAATTGCACTTGGTACAAATATAAGGGATATTTAGGTGTTTGGATACAAGAATATAGTTTTTAGTTGTTTGGAGACATGCAAATTTAAGGTAAAAAAATGTAAGTACTATTCTTGAGTGTAAATCATGAGTACTTATACCTTTCCCCTTTTTATTAATTACTGTAGGATTAACATGATATATGGAGCATAACAATCAAAGCATGGATCAAAATCATTAATCGTGTTAAGAAATAATTTGCGGAAGCGAAAGAAATCAAACCAGGATCTTGGTGGGTCAGTTACGGTGTTTCTTGATCTTCGATACTCGTGGTGGACTTCTGCTACAGGGATGAGCAGAAACCTCACTCTTCACAATGCAAAACCCCTTTTGCTTGACAATGGAGGGAGAAGCTTTTCTGTAGAAAGTTCTAACTTTCTGATGGAAAAATTAAGAGAATTAAACTTACGTAGTTTTATTTTTCTCTCTTATATGTGAGTGGTTGTATTCCACTTGAATACTAGTTAGATCATTTCTGATATAATTCCCAAGGAATTTTATTCAGAAATTATCTCTAATTATTTCTAATTATCTTGTTAATTTAATCTTAATTAAATTATCAGGATAATTCCTTTGTTGGGCTGGACCATCATGGGTGTAAAACCCAAATGTCCAACATCTCCCACTCACACATGATGGGCAAGCCATCATAAAGCCTTCTCAACCATCCCAATGCCAAGTTCATACAGGTTAATGAACCGTGCGACCACTGAGTACACCTTGAATTTCGGGAGCTCTATACTAGGAACTCGTTAGAGCCAGTACAGAGACATCTACCATTCTAATTGGTACTGAACTTCAAGTTCAATTCGCACAGCTTAGACAGGATGGTCACCTCGTACTAGTTCCTCAGGGCTTGCTACATCTCATGGGCAGTTTGATATTGCTCAAACTCATCAACTAGATTGTTATGTGTGCAGCTTAACATGATCAAGCGCGCATAACTATCTTTCTTGCGCCAATTTTGGTAGGCCGCAAGGTCACGATGATGTTGAACAATATCTCTTACTTCAGGCTTTCATGCATGATCTGATCAAGGTTCTCCAAGACACCTTACTTATCTAGGAGGTGTTGGATCTTATGGTGCCTGACAACATATATAGTTCTCGCCATCCAACCATTTCCCCTTTGTTCAGATCAGCAACAACATTCTAGGCAGCAATTCTCAACTACATTAGGATCAAGCACAACAAATATTAATGCACCACAAGATATCACATTTTGCAGCATAATTCAAATCAAATAATGGAAACAATCCACTTGCAGCAAGATCGAAAACTCGCTATGCTCCTAATCATCTCTCGCAAACAAGTAATTATTAACATTATTTAAAATAATTATGCGCAAAATTCTAGTCTTAGGAGTGAAATCCCAAATTTCCTCAACTAAAACCTCCCACTCAATCATGGCATATAAATTGCATCATTTCATAACAAATATTGCATACTTCATTATTTATAAAAAATAATCATGGCAATATTTAATGCAATTTAATCACATAAACATGCTTGAACAAACATGTAAGCACATCAATGCCATAATCAATATCATATACATGCCATATAAAATTCAATCATGCTTCATAAATTTTCTCAAATATTAATAATAAGGCAATAATAAAAAATAATATGAATTTTAAGGCATTTAAATTAGGAGAATATCCAAACAAATAATTCTAAAGAACCAGGAAGCGCACCCCCACTCCCACTGCTTAGGACACATTCCCAGAAGTGTCATCGCAACTCCGGCCACCCGAGAGCACCACAAACGCGCCACCACGCGCCGCCTTAAGTATCCATAAAATTATTTTTTATTTTAAAATTAAAAACAAATTAATTTTAACTCGAAATTTTTTTAAAAAAAATAATAGAAAAATAGGAAATGACCTTTGGAGTCCTTTAGTGGCGGCGGTGTCAAAAACGCGCCACTAGAGAGCTCCCACGCGCCCCCACGCGCCACCAAGCGCGAGTGGGGCTGCGTTTTTTCCTTTTAAAACTATTTTTTAACTGTTTCACTCTCTTGGAGCGGCGCGTGCAAGCCACGCGCCACTTTCGGGGCAGATTCGGCTCTCGGTCGAAACATAAAAGTTGTTCCTGGTGCCTTCCGGAGTTTGTTGGTACCCTCAGTGCGGCAATTTGATTAAGTGGTGGGACCTGCTTGCCATTGGGGAGAGTGGGATATGTTCTGTGCACTCCCAATTAAATCTGAACCTCCAGATTTATTTTCTTTTCAAATAAACCCCTTTCAATTAAGTCCCTGAAACTTAAAACGTAAAATTCTCCCAACATAGAAATCTGATTTACGCAAATAATATACCGATAGAAAGCTAAGGAAATAAGGATTCTAATGGTATAAGTTTCATGCATCAATTCGTAGTCTGCCCAGATTGGAATTTATGGTCAAAGTTACGGTTTTTTAATAGTTTGACCCGAGAAATCTCAATCGATACAAGTCATTTGCATCTCAAAATTAGCAGATCATATAATCATCATATAATGATCAAATCACCAGAAAATCAAATCCTAATTGCATGGTTTTCTATTAAAACAAAAAACATGCCAAAAAACCATTAATTGAAATCACAAATACGAAAAGACCCAATCAAGTTCGGATACCAATGTAGGATTAATATGATATATGGAGCATAGCAATCAAAGCATGGATCAAAATCATTAATCATGTTAAGAAATAATTTGTGGAAGCGAAAGAAATCAAACCATGGGATCTTGGTGGCTTAATTACGGTGTTTCTTGATCTTCGATACTCGTGGTGTACTTCTGCTACAGGGATGAGCAGAAACCTCACTCTTCACAGTGCAAAAACTCTTTTGCTTGACAATGGAGGGAGAACTTTTCTGTAGAAAGTTCTAACTTTCTGGAAAAATTAAGAGAATTAAACTTACGTAGTTTTATTTTTTTTCTCTTATATGTGAGTGGTTGCATTCCACTTGAATATTAGTTAGATCATTTCTGATATAATTTCCAAGGAATTTTATTCAGAAATTATCTCTAATTATTTTTAATTATCTTTTTAATTTAATCTTAATTAAATTACCAAGATAATTCCTTTGTTGGGCTGAACCATTAGGGTGTAAAACCCAAATGTCCAACAATTACTATTTAGATTAAAAAACACTCTGATTGTCTCTTATTTTTTTGTATAGAAAGTTGAAACATGATCACAGCTCCCAGTCAAACTTTTCACCCAGTTTTGTTGATCATTAATGCTAAAGTAAAGCCCATCCGCAGCTGCTTATTCCCAGTCTCTACGCATGCAGTAGATTCAGCATGTTCATCTGTTCGCGCCAAAAAATCTCTTTGGAGATCTTGGTGAAAGGGTACTGAGCGTGCCAATCAATTTTGTCAAAAAATTGATAAAAAGTGCGATGAAAATTAAAAGATCAATTTTGTCTTAAAAATTGAGAAAAAGATGCAAGTAAAAATAAAAGTTCAATTTTGTAGTAAAAATTGAGAAAAAGTGCAGTGAAAAGTAAATGATTGCTTGGAGTGCAGCAAACATAAAGTAAATCAAACGAGTTGCGAGTCCTGAATCAAAGTCACACAAACGTGTTTAAATCATTGATTCCAGATTCTAAAAACATAAAAAGGATTGCTGTAAAAAGGATATTTTCTTGATTCATGAAAGGAAAAAATAACAAGGTTTTGTTATTTGATTGCAGAGGAAAAGTAAATACAAGAGATGTCTTGTAAGAACAAGATTAAAAACAATAAAAGGAGAATCAAGTGTAGAACTTGATGAACAATATTGAGAAATAGAGATGAAAGCTCTGAGGCTTGTTGGAAAATGATAAAAGAAGCACTGGGCTTGATTGATTTGCACTGGGCAAGTGTTTTACTCTGAGGAGAGGTTCTTGGAGAGGCTGCTGGAGAGTATTTTCGTTGGAGGCTGCTCTCTTTATATAGGGGCCGGCCTCCTAGGGTTAGATGCAATCCGACGGTCCAGATTAACTCCCTCTTGATTCTGCATTATCTTCTGAATTTAATTCCTGATGTAAATCCCTTTAATTAAGGAAAATTCCACCAAAACAGCCAAGAGAAAGTCCACCACGTTTTTGCCTCTTAATTGTGATAATTATCACAATTAATTACTGAATTTTGAATTAAATTGGCTCCAAAAGTCTTGGTGCAGCAAGCAGGGGTGGAAAACCAAGTGTGGAGGAGCCAAATGGTGCTGAAACGGATTCCAAATGCCACGAAACTTTAAACTTGATCAATTGGACATGAGATTAGGTTAATTATCATGTCACTAAGGTCATATGACAAAATCATGAAAAATCGATTAAGACAATGACTTAAACCGAGCTAATTTAGCCATATTGTCCTTAATTGAATAAAAGTGAAAAGTTATGAAAATGGACAAACATGGCTAAATTCCTCCAAATAGCATCAATATTACATGAAAACCAAGTTATTGTGCCAATTGGCGAAATCGCCATGCAAAAAATGTCTCGGGATTGAATTCTGTCCTTAATTGCACAAAATGCAAGTTTTCTTCCGGGATCGGAATGAGCTGAAATTTGGACAGAGTGTTCTTCATAATATTTGGAACAACTTTAATAAAAGACATGTTGCCAAATTCATTCATCTTCAACCTCAATTTCGAAACCCTAATCCCATTGTCCTTAATTGAAAACTTGTAAAAAGTTTAACCCGGGAGGGCTCAAATCCGGTTTTAATGGCCTAGACCGGTCAATCCCAATTTGTGGAGTAAAATGGGGCGGTCTTGCTGTGTAAAATCATTTATCATTTAATTCATTTAATTTCCTAATTTCCATAAGTAATTTGGGAATAATTAAGGAAATTAAATCAATATTCAACTCTTTCCTTGTTGAATTTGGCCTAGGGTGGACTAAATCCAACCATCCATAGGACTTTAGAGGATTAAATCGTGGCCATTCATTGTGTACCAACATGTACATTTACCATTTTACCAAAAATGTAAATTGTGGTATAAACATCATCATTTTTGAAAAGAGTGATATCATCTAATTTCTTTGATGCCCACTCGAAGTTGCAAGTGAAGTGAGTGATCTTAATCCAGTGTATGCTGAATTGGAATCGAAATTCCTTGCCCTTCTAGAGAATTTTATTTCCCAGATCGTCATCCTCTGAACGGCAATGAACCAGCAGTGGCTTAGCATTCTCTTCAAAACCATTTAATATGTGAACCTTGTACCTCAAACGAATGACTGTCGGGCCTACTTCTGCAGAAGAAATTGCTAGTGTTTGGAACATGCAACATGCAAGGAAGAACATGCAAATGATAGGCGCTAGATTATTGTAAGACATGCTTTGATTTTTTTGGTACATGCTTTGATTTTGCTTGCAAATATATGTAAATGGGATTTTCTTTCTTCTTCTTGTAATTTCCTTTTTGGTTAGAGAGGCTTGAGTGACATAATTGAATTGAACAATATATATAAGAATCTAGTAATTAATTAGGACTTTTTGCAGATAGGAGCAGATCATTTACATGTTAATTAAGAGCCTGATGAATGAATATTATGATCAGCTACCGGCAAGTGGCAAAGACATATATACCTTTTTTTTTGGTGAATAAAGACATATATACCTTACTCTTTATATTTATTGATTGATGGTTGGTAGGATGCTTGTCTTTTTACTTTAATTCAGCTGAAAAATATTAAATGCATAAAACTTTCAGTTTTTGACTTTGTTTTGGTGAGAAATACATGGTTGACTCTCTCGGTTTAAGAGTTAAAAGATAGGTTGAGGTGGTAATTAATTAGGTGAGGTACCTTTGTTTGAAATGTTTAGAGTTGAGTCTTTTCAATAATCTTCATGATGTATATAAATATCATGACTATAACCCTTTATGAGATATGTAACATGTCTTGATCTTAGATTGGAGTAGCTTTCCCTCACCTAAATGGCTAAATTAATATTGTATGTGTAAAGCATAGAATTCCATCATCTAATTTTATCAAATCCACCTCCAAATACAATCTATATACATGTGATTGACCATGTATACAACGTGACATGTCAACACATGTAATGAGCGGCTATGCCATATTGAGCAAATCATTTATAATAATTTTTCAGAATGTCCTCTTCTGTTTGAAAATATCTCAACAAAATTGTGTAATCCATCCTCGCGTCAACGAATCTTGTTCAGAAACCCAAACCGTCTGTCTCTCAAACTATGTTGACAACTCTGTAGCACCCAACAATATTTAAATGAGTACTATAACTGCAAAACTTGTAAATCAAGTTATACCAGCAATTTTTTTTTTTCATTTTTGGGTAAAAGTGAAACTTATAGTGGAAATCACCTGTCCCATTTTGGTGAGACAACCAGAAATGATATATGTAAGTTAATTATGCCCAAAACTTAACTAGTTTGCAGGTTAAGTTTGGAAAATTTGTGATATAAATTAAGTATAGGCAAGGGCAACGAACTAAAGAAAGAACATATACTAAATAAATTTCATATAAAACTTAAACTTTTATTATGATTAATTATTCAGTTTAGAACCTTTAAACATTGAAGATCAAATTGTATTATCTCTTTGTATTGAAAGTTGAAACACATGATCACTGCCAGTCAAACCTTTTCACCCAGTTTTGATCATTATTGCTAGAGTAAAGCCCATCCTCAGCTGCTTTCCAGAAGCAAATATCCGGCCTAATTGCGCATGGATCAAAATATTCATCATTTTTAAAAACAGTGATATCTTCCAATTTGTTTGATCCCCACTCAAAGTAGCAAATGATTTGAGTGGTTTTAACCCCACTTATGCCGGATAAGAATCGGAATTCTTGGCCCTTCCAAAGAGTATGCTCTCCCAGATCGTTATCGTTTGATCGGCAACCAACCAGCAGTGGCTTAGCATTGTCTGCAAAACCACTTACAATGTTAACAACCTTGTACTTCATCACACCATTGTTGATTGTCGTGCCTAAATCTGCAGAAGAAATTGCTAGTGTTTGAGACATGCAACATGCAAGGAAGCACATGCAAATGATAGGACCTAGATTATTGTAAGCGATGCTTTGATTTTGCTTGCAAATTAAATGGGATTATTTTTCTTTCTTTTTGGTTTGAGAGGCTCGACTGATTGATTTGAACAATATATAAGGACTCTGCAAAAAGGACAAAAGTTTACATGTTAAGCCAGAATACTATACTATATCAGCTAGCAAGTGGCAAATTAGACATACATATGTCACTCTTTATGTTTATGCATGGCAAGATGGCAATAAAGGCAAATTAGACAATACATATGTCACTCTTTTTATCTATGGATATGGATGGTTGGTAGGGATTCCTATTCGTACGTTGACCTTTTGTTTTGGTTAAATAATGGGTAAAATTAAAGTTTGTATACAAGTTGATCGGTCCGTGCTGCCGCGTCGGATATTCTTTGTTATAGATTTTGTTTTTATTGTTTGAATATAGAAAGGATTTCATTTCAAAAATTTGAAATTTTATTAGTATTTTGTGTATTTGTGAAGTAGTTTGTCATTTAAATGGATCTCAATTTTCTATATATATAACTTATTAATAATGGTGGTTGAGTTTTATAACTGTAAAATTCATTTTTTGTTGATAAAATCGTAGCTTGTAATTTATTTCTTATTCTCAGACATTAACCTTTGCTTCTTAAAATATCTTCTTTTTCATAAATCTAATTAAATCCTTTCCATCACTATAGTTCGAGAAAGATGAGAGACGTTTTTATTTTTTAAAAGAAAATCATTAAATTAAAAAAAAACAATTAGTCTGAAGACTTTAATGGGTAATTTTACACATAAAATTACATAAATAGCGAAATTAGGAAGAACAAAAGGAGGACACAAAGTGGGCAAATGAGTCTTCAAAGTGGCAAAAGACCCAAATGAATTGTGAGAAACTAATTGAGGGCCTTCTTAATAAATAAATAATACATGATTTGATGGTCAATAAATGCTTTTACATTCAATTGGTTAAAAACTCTTGCAATTACAAAAAAGGGCTGAAGGAAAAGGAAATGGTGAGAAACTAACTGAGGGTTTTCTTAGTATTAACCAAATGAGAAAAAACATAAAAGGACAAAAAATGTTCAAACCCAGCTCCCTCATCAATTCTCAAAAGGAGCTTTTAGTAATATCGCTGGGTGTTTCAAATAATATTTAGTATATATATCATCTTATCCTACAGTACTATATATATGATATCCTATACTATCCTATTCCTGTACTTTCAGTATTTAAAGTATACTCCCTCCGATCCATTTTAATTGTCACAAATCAAGTTTTGATTAATTTCATAATAAGTGTCACATTTATAAAACCAATACAATTTGTAGTTTTTTTATCATATATACAGCTAGTTGTATTTTCAATATGCAGAAGATCTATTAATGCAATTAATAGAATTTGAGTGTTTAATTTAAGTTGCTTAGTGTTAATTAAGGTGGTTGCACATTTAATTAGTCTCGGGGAGTTATTGGGGAGTTGGGAAGGGAAATAAGATTAATTAATTATTGATAGAAAATTTTAAAATGGCAATTATGTCATTTTAATTGATTTTTTTATTAAATTTAAGATCTACCAATTATTACCTTGATTTATGTAATATTTCTAATGTGACACTTAAAATAAATTGGAGAGAGTATTTCATTATGGTTTTGTCTTTGGGAGTCGGTGGAATTGGATATAGAAGATTATATGATAATTTCTTGTAAGCATAAAAGTGTTACAAATCTATAATCTCATTGAATCCCACCTTCAAACACAATGTGATCGAGCATAAAACTTGACATGACCATAAATCAACATGCTCTGCGGCATGTTTGAATTTTGAACCTAAAATTAACGAAGGCCTTTTCAATTTCTCTCTGCACATGTCCAATTTCATTAAAAGCCGTTGGATTATCTTAAAAAAATCTATGGACCTCTCCACTAGTGAAGAGGATCCTCTCCCTTTGTCCAATCATCATCATGCCAAAATGGCAACGACCTAATGACTGCAATTGTCTTAGTTAGAACTCATTTAATTACTATGTGAACTTTGAACCTGATTAGGTTGGGTTTTTCCTCTTCTTCAAATTAATTAAGCTAGACATGTTTGAACATTAACGCAAAATGCAGGCAAGGAAAATAATACAAATGAAACGAGGTAGGTCATCCGTTATTCTGCTAATTTAAATTATCAACTTTTTTCCTTCTATGCATTGTAAAGATTGAGAGTAGATTATAGGATTTAATTATATGAAGAACTGAGGACTCAAAGTAGTAAATATATTTGTGTGCATATATGTCAAGGTAGTAAAACTAATTAATTACAACTAGCTGCGCTAATGCTATCTGAGTTGTATGTTAATTAAAGTAATGTGAACTGGGCATATGTGGAAGGTTAATTAGTAATTAATAACAGGTTTTTCTATAATATGAAAATGCTTTGTTGTTATATATATACAAGGAAGGGGAAGGAGGACAATATGTAATAAATGCAATCTAGACAACCAAGCCTCATATTGTCAAAAAAAAAAATGATATGTAATATATGATTTATCTATTTGTCCATGACTTGATTTTTTGCTGGTTACGATGCAAAATTTGTGATAAATAAAAACATCCTAAATAAATATCCACTATGACTAACATAATTTTATTACTATTAATTTATTTAGTTCAGATCTTCTTCTTTTTTGAAAACATCAGAAATTGTCTCTTTATATTGAAAGATGAAACATATATGATCACTACCAGTCAAACCTTTTCTCCCAATTTTGATTATTATTGCTGAAGTAAATCCCATCCGCTGCTGCTTTCCAGAAGCAAAGCCCAGTAGCTTTGCAAGACCAAGTTTCAATACCATGTTTGAAGACACTGATATTATCCAATTTCTTTAATCCCCACTTAAAGTTGCAACTGAAATGAGTGCTCTTAACCCAGCTTATGCCGAATTCGAATCGAAATTCTTGGCCCTTCCAAAGAGTATGCTCTCCCAGATCGTCATCTTTTGAACGACAATGAATCACCAATGGCTTAGCATTGTCTGCAAACCCATTTACTATGTGAACCTGGAAATGCAAGCGAATGATGACTCTGTTTTCTACTTCTTCACCAAAACCTGCTGGTGTTTGGGACATCCAACATGCAAGGAAGAACATGCAAAGGAAATTAGGAGCTAGCAGATTCTTGTAAGACATTCTTTGATTTTGCTTGTAGATTATATGCAAATGGCCGGTTTTTCTTTCTTTTTTTTTTTGGGTTAGAGTCTTAGAGAGGCTTAAAATGATTGAATTGAACAAGAAGAACCTAAGACAGTAATTAAGGACTCTGCAGAAAGGACAACATGGCAAGTGGCAAAGACAATGCATATATTAGTATTACTCTTTATATTTAAGGATTGGTTGGTAGGATTCCTGTCTTTTGACTTCTTGTTTGGGTAGAGCTTTCAATTAAAAGGTAATATAATTTTATGGTAAGATTAAATGTGATCGAGCATGCAGAGTGATATGACCAAATCACTCTGCCAATTGTGACATATTGTATGAGCAGTTATGTTGTATTTGACCAAACCATTTAGTAATTTTCATAGTTGGATGATCAAAATTGAATGTCTTCAAAGATTAAATGACCAAACCATATTTATATATTACCCTAAACTTACTTGAGATTATTTTCAAAATTACTTAGCTTTGTGTAATAAGTTGTTGGAGCTGATATCCAAAATCATTATCTATCGAATTAATAATGCAAGCGGAAGCAACAAACGGAAGCAATTAAAATAATAAATATTTCACACAAGAAACAAGATTTTACGTGATTCGACACTGAATTTGCCTATGTCCACGAATGAAAAGAGAAATTCACTAGTTGTAGAAAATTACATCACACATAATTATCAATAACTCTCACTCAATCTCTCAACCCAATCTAACAATCAATTCTAAACCAAACACAATCAATCTTTGAGCACTCTCGCTCGGTCATTTAAGTTAAAATTCTAACCTAAATTAAAAGTTGTAAGATTACTTGACTTACAAGTTAAGTTTAATTGTATTATTTGTAAAGTGGTATCCACTATAAATATATAAATAGGTAAGTCACCCCACGTAGGTTTAATTGTATTAATTGTAAAGGCTTTCTCTCCTAATACTATACAGACGGCGTGTTGCTCTGTTCTCTCTTTTTGTTCGGTTGACAATGGCAGTAAGAGACGAAGGAGGAGAGAAAAAGGATAGATTGAGCAGTCTACCAGACGATATACTACTTCGCATCTTTTCCTTTCTATCGGAGTTTTGCGTTCGAAGCAGTGTTCCATCCAAGAGATGGAAGTATTCGGGACCATCCAATCTGGGAAGCAAGTTGTGCGTTCGAACCAGTGTTCTGTCCAAGAGATGGAAGTATTTGTGGACTTCTGTCCCGAACCTCATCTTTGACAGATACGAATATCCCAGACGCAAGGGTTCAAAGTTCAAGAAATTGGTGCTCCGTGTCTTGTCTAGGCGCAACGATGTCCCCGTTACCAAATTCTCTTTAGATTATACTGGTAACGATAAGTCTCTCGTCACTACATTAATCAACTATGCCGTGTCTCATAATGTGCAGCATCTTAGAATTGGCATTGTTTACCATTTAGATTACTTGGCACTCTTATCCCCTCTCCTCAATAACTGTTACTCCTTGAAAACTCTACAATTTAACCATATTGACTTTTATCGGCGAGAGGATATTTTATTAACTCTTCCCAACTTGACCAATTTATATCTCTCTTCTTGTCTTTTCTACGGCAATGGTGAATCCATCCCAATCGACCCTTTTGTAGGGCTTGTAAATCTCAAGAATTTGCAATTAGATTGCTGTGACTTTTGGAACGTTGGAACTCTTAAAATTAGCGGACCTATACTTGATAGCTTGACCATAACAAGCGAATTTGCCTCAGTAGATTGCATGACTAAGGTTGAGGTTGTTGCCCCAAAACTCCGTTTTTTCAATTTTGTTGTCCCCAAACGCTCTTTTGAATATAGAGATGGTCATATGAAATTTTCCCATCTTCACTTCCCTCTCTTGGAAATTGCGGATATTGATGTCGATTTATCACATTGCGCCGGCAACACCACAAAGGAGGCAATATTGGAACGATTGCTTTTGGACTTGATCGATATGTTTCGGGGGCTTTATAATGCACACTCTCTCGTGCTTTCCTCTAGCATCATTGAGGTACATATTTTTCTTTTTCTGTCTCGACCCCTATGTGTATATATACATTTTTAAGTGGTGGCAAGAATCAAACTAACAAATAATGCTAATAATTTAGGGTCTCATGAAGTGTCCTGGTGTATTAAAAGATCAAGCATCTCCCTTTGTCAGATTGAAGACTTTGAAAGTGAAGTGCCCTTCCCCTTCTAGCACCTATTTAAATATACCTCACAATGTGATCAAGTATTTTGGCCAAAACATTACAGTTGAGAAGATCTAAGCATCTCCCTTTGTCGCGGTATTGAGTACCGCCGCTAGTTACCCAGCATAAAATGTCACTTTCGGGGCTTTCCAAAAAATGTTAAGACGCAGCCATATATGTTTTGTTCTTCCTGGTGGTGTTATTAATTTCTAGGCATATGTTAAATTTATTTTAATTAATTAGTGCTGTTTTTCTATTTTGCTAATTATCTACAATTGAGTGTGAACATGAAGTATTAACAGATGATATGGGTTGGTGATTTCCACTCAACCGACCTAATTTTGATCAAGTTTATTAGTTCCTTGCAGTCTTATAGTTCCCTGTCTTGTCATAGCTTATTTATGCTTTTTTCCTACCCTTCTGGTTGTGTTCGTTACCACTCTCCTTGTGATGGGACCTATTTGAATTTTTTTCTTGTGACTTTTTTTTCTTATGAACTCTCAGATATCCGGTAGTCATATTGGACTCTGACTAGTCTGGAATCGAACTCTGTCAGACCCCAAATGATGGGAAGCTCTCCCTGACGTCAATAAATGTGATTGAACAACATATAAGAACTTTAGGACTCAGAAATGGTAAAATGTCTATAAATTAAGAGAACAGAATGGTTGAGTAGGATTTCTTTAATGTGGACTTCTGTTTTTGGTGAAATATTAATAGAAGCAATTTCAATTGGAATTGAAAATTCAAAAAAGACAAAAAAACCAGAATTATAAACTTAGAAGTTAATCTGCAATATAAGATAGAAAAACACAAATTAAAACTTAATGAAAATCAATTTCCATTATGATTGGTGACAATGAAATAATATTATTATTACATCTCTTGAATCTTGATATATGACTACCAACTATATTTTTTGAAATAGCTTTGATTATTATTGCAAAAATAAATCCCATCCTCTTGTCCTTTCCAGAAACAATTCCCTGTGCGTTTGCATGAACGAGTTTCAACACCGTTCTTGAAAACACTGATATTCTCCAATGACTTTGGTCCCCACGTAACGTTGCAAGTAAAATGAGTTGTCTTCCAAAAGTGTACCATGAATTTAAACCGAAATTCGCCGTTCTTCCAGAGGGTATGCGTTCCAAGATAGTCGTCATGGGAACGACATGTAGCGATAAATGGGTGAACATTGTTTGGAAAACCATTCGTTATGTGAACTTTGAACCTCAAACGAACAAGGCGGCCGTCTTCTGCAGCATCAGAATCTGGTTCTGGTAGTGTTTGGGAAATGGAACAAATTGCAAGCAAAAGAATGCAGACGAAAGGAGCTAGAGCACTGTAAGACATGTTTGCCATTGCTTTGCTTGCAAATTACTATGTCAGTAAATGGGAGTTTCTTTTTTTTTTCCTAATGATTTTCTTGTGGTTTGTGGAATGAAGATAACAGGGTTTATATAGTTGAACAACATAAGAAAACTTTAATGAGACAGCAAGGATAAAAGTCTCTTATGGGAATAGAACAAAAGTAAATTGGCAAGGAGACATATTATTCTAAATTATATGGAAGGTTGAGTAGGATTTCATTAATGTTTTGACTTCTGTTTTGGTGAATTATTATTGGCTAACCATTCCATTTAAGGAATCCTATTTGTCTTGGAAATTGGAATAATGTTAATGGATGTTATTAATTACTTGAAGGGCCACTGCACCTTGCTATAAACGAAGGAGGGAAGAGCATAATATTTGGCCATTTAACTTGGCAGTAGAAACTATATCCATAATGATAAGATTTGAAGGAAAATGGTGGAAAAACTGGGGTTCATTTTTCCTTGACTATCAAAACTTTGTTCTTCATGGTAGAGATTAGGGAATAAAGAAGAGAGAAACTGAAAAGCTGCATCCATTTTGCTCAATCAATCATGTAAATGAGAATCATATAGTGGAAAACACAGAAGTCTCACTATAACAAGTTAACAGCAATAAGGACTTTATTCATTCTATTTTGAGCATTCAGACAGGAAAGCAAATACTTTCTGCAATATGTGTAATTAAGTATCATATATACGTGCTATCATTATACTATCATATATACGAGCTACTGTATAGAACTCTTACAGCCAAATAAGAAGATAGATACAAATTCACTTCACATTACCTACCAATATGCTTGGGGAAAGATATTTACAGAAGGTGAATATAAAGGCCCAGTCCCACCTATCTTGTCAGCATCTGGGACACTGGAGTAGCAGTAGAGGCAATTAGACATTTCCCAACTCCAGTCCCGATTTCTAGAAACAAACATTTGGGGCCATCTGTTTATCCTAACATAATGCGACCTGATCTTTCCTTCACCAATGATACTAGTAACTATAGAATAACAGCATTCATGTCCACCCCAGACTTTGTCACCAGGATCTGCAGTTTGGCTCCCATCAGGGTGGAAGTAGCGGCGCATGAGAGGACTGGTGCCCTTCCAATAGGGATCGAGATTTCGCCAATATTCTGGAGCAGCCTGAGAGCAAAATGATATTGGTCAGGTTTTAATCAGCTTGGGTCATCAGAAAGGACTCTATCATGCCGACTACAAATAAAAATTATCTATGAGGTTCACCAGTTAGTCTGAATTTCTGTTAACCACAAGATATTTCTTTAAGGATGGCATGGCATGAAATGAGTAAAAAGGTCCAATTAGCACTTGCAACAAAATAGGTGATGAGAATTGTAGGAAGCATTGGGAAATTATAGTTACCTTAAGTAACAACATCTTGCGAAAGCAGTAGCAACAAACAAACAGAAAGGGAATTCTAGTGACAATTTCAACTACTCAAACGTTCTACCAGTAATGCATTTATGGAGTGTGCAATAATCAAACAGTTCTGACTCTAGCTGAATTACAACTGTAGCACATACCTTATTAAAATGAAACTCCCAGACATGGTCACAAAGATCATCCTTCATGATTCGAGCCTGACAAAAGAATAATAAGATATATGAGCATCAATAGTGCCCCTAAGCACAATGGTATAGTAGGAGTATATTAGAGTCCAACCAAGCAGGAATGCATATTTTTATGTGTGAAGACTTCCACATTTTTTGTTTGTTCTCAATAGGATGGTATTTTTACTAGAAAATAAAGAGGATGGTATTTATTAACTTACACGCTTGCCATCCATGACAGAAATGGAATAAGCAGCCAGCTTGGATAGTCCCCGGACTTGTGATGCACGAGGTATGTGTGCCTTCCCATGCCACAATTCTTCACACTAAGAAAGCAATGAAAGTTATAGCAAATAAGTTTCTCTTCGCAAACTTTTTCTTGGAAACTGATGTGTTTGATAAGAGTTAAAGCTAGAAACAATCAGCATGCTGCTTATCACTGATTATACCATACTAATGAAAGCAAAGAGTTCAATACCTAAAGGAAAAGGATTCAAATCATATGAACTCAATGAGAAATAGTACAGTCAAATTATGAACTATCAAAAGCCAGAAATCCTGTAAGGGACTTCCTCACAAAAGAATGCTATGAGAAACTTAACATATAACGAATGAAAAAATATTATGGGAATTTTCAGATGCTTATAGTATATAGTTAAGCATCAAGTAAGCTGCAATTTTTAACACAATGATTAAATTAACAGAGCAGAAGTTCGTGAGACAAATGCTCAATTGTACACTGAGGATGGCATTTCAAGTCAGTCATAACAGTTAGATATTCCAGCTATCAGCTAACAAGCAACAAGATACCAGCTAGTATACTGTTAAAGTTTATGGGTTAAACCAAAAACACAAAGCTGAGGACACTAGGTAGCATCCTTAAATTCTCAAATTCTCTCAGCCTAATCATCCTCAAGACATCATAATCCATCCAAGCCAGCTACCAATGCAAGTTGCTTCCTTTAATTGAGCATTTTATCAACATATTCTCATTTCATACAGAAAACTGAAAGGTTACATTTTGTGGATAGGGAGAAAAATGGAACACAGAACATAAAAGGAAGTCTTGATTGAATTTGGCAAAGCATAATCGACAACCTATTAATCCCAAAAATGTCTCCTAGAGGCTCTGAATAGTCATTCCGATTAGCTAATTGAAGACAGTAATCTACTACGGCTCTCAAAGATGAAGAAGATATATAGTCTTAAAGCTCTTCAAAATTGTTCAGTAGCTAAACAGAGGAACAGAACCAACATGTTACGAGGACTCAAAAGAAAAGCAAGTAATTGAATTTCAACCAGAAAATGTCTAAAAAAACAGATTTACCAAACAATGGATGCTAAATTAAACAACAACTAAAAAGTGCTAATTCACTTCCTAAAATTGAACAAAAATGAATGAATTATACAATCAAATCCACAGGCAATGACGTAACCAAATTCCCCAAACACAAACAAAAATACCCAATTCAGGAAAAAAGAAATGAAGCTAAACCTTGGAGCTCCAGAGACTATCACTGGAAGCAACGCCGTGCCAAGCTCGGGAAACAAGGAGAGATAGTGCCACGCTGCGTGCGTCAAGGTTACTTAGTATCTTCATCATTATGTCCCTACCAAATACCTCCAGTGGGTCTCTTCCTACAACCGTTTCTTCTCCTTCTTCTTCATCATGTTGTTCAATTGCTTGATTCTGATCTTCTAGGTTTTCCTCTTTCTTCCTCTTCCTTTTCTTCTTCAATCCTCCCACCTCACTCACACCACTCCTAAGCTTTTCCTCAGTCTCCATTCAAAAGAGTTGAGAGCTTTGCGGGAATGGAGATTGGGAGAAATAGGATGTTTTTTGTTTCCTTGTGAGAGATTCGAAGAATGATGAGAAAAGCGAGAGGGAAAAAAAAAAAAAAAAAGCATGCGAATGATGCAACGTTCCTGCGACCGTGGGTGACGATATCAGTTAGACTTGGATTCTGTGTGCCGACAGCGTCGGAGATTGACACGTTGACGGTAGATTGTCTGGATTCCGGGCAAGTTGGACGGGACCCAGTGATTGCGTGGCAAACATTCGAATCCTTAGCATACGTGAATTAATAGCTTTGATTTTTATTATATTTTAATTTAATTTTAATTATAATATATATACTATATATTATTTTTAGTGATTATGGAAATTACTTAAAGGCCAAATTGAGGATTAATGCAGTGCCTCCTTTTGGTTTTTTTTAGAGTTGGCAATTGGGCGGGTTCGGGTATTTTCAGGTTCGGGTATTTTCGGGCTCGGGTTAAGTCGGATTCGGGTATTTTCGGGCTCGGGTTATGTCGGGTTCGGGTATTTTCGGGTTCGGGCTCGGGTAGGATTCGGGTTCGGGTTCGGGTTTGATTTTGATTCGATATTCAGAGTCCGATCTGGATCCGGCTCATCCCGGTTCAAGTGTAAGCTCTTTTTAAAAAATTTTTTAAATAAAAATAATTGTTTTATCTTTTATATTATAAGTTTATTGATAATATATAATATAATAATATAATATAACATTATTATCAATATATATAAAGATTGAATAATTGTTAAAAATTACTATCAAATGATTAATAGCGGAAGAACAGTTTCATCCATAGAGACATTCAGAGAGTCCCGAAAACTCGACCACTCGTTGAAAAATGAAAACCCTTCTTCAGAAAGACTACGGTCACCGACCATTATTAAGTGGCGTGCAACATTTAAATTAATTGAATTAAATATAAAATACATATACTTTATTACTAATTTAAATTAATTAATGCTAATCAATTCTAAATTATTGCAAATTAAAACAAATTAAGCATTAAATTAAACAAATAATTAAAATGAAAGTCTTAAATTAAACAAATTAAAAGCTCATAGACCCTTAATTGAACTACTAAAGAATTTTGGGGATTGAACTGAACTAAAATAAG
>AWUE01012446.1:0-36240 GCA_001974825.2 Corchorus olitorius
GTGAAATTTTTAAGTGTGGGGGGGTGAATACTTGATAGGGTTATTATTTGAATAATTGAGTCATATGATAGTTCTTGTTTGCATGAGAACCTATGATAGAATTTGATTGTTTTTTATTGATCTTATTTCCCCAATTTTTGAAAAAAATTTCGAAAAATTGATTTTTAAAGATAAAATTTCGAATTTTCATGCATATTTTGATTAATTGATTTGTTTATGATTGATGAATGCTTAGAATTTTAATAATGTTTGATTTATTGATTGAGTTATAGCATGTTGTTTGATTTCTTAGAATTAGGTATAATTGAAGTTTGTGATATGATCTTATTCATTAATTGCTTCTATGATTATCTATTTCTAGAACTTGTGTTCAATCTTGATTGAAATTATGATTGAGAAAGTATGTCGTGGATATATGTCAAGAATAAGTGTGGGGGACTATCTATATAAAGGGTAATTAAAAAAAAATTGTTTTCATAAAAAAAAAGTGTTTTCATGATAGAGGAGAAGAGGTATTTCTGTAAATAAAAAAAATCCATTGTTGTCACTCTTTTCTTTAACAAAAGGAGTTAGTAACCCTTGGAAAGAGGATGAGAGGTATGGAATTACAGAAATATTGTCCCCCTGAGAAAATTAAAGAAGTAGTCCTTCTAGAGTGCTAGTAGCCTCAAAAATGGGAGTTAGTAACCCCAATCATGAACACTTCGAGGTTAGTAACCTCAATTTTCTACAGACAATTACCCTTGAAAATCTATTATAACCCACAATGACCCTTGATTTATATTTATGTCATTGCAATCTTTTGAGTAATGGAGAAAGAGAGGAAAACATGAGCTTATTGAAAGAAGTAGTTATAGAAAGTGAAGAATGATAAGTGATTAAAGCTACTTTGATTATGGCTACTTAAGAATGATGATGCTTGTTGTTTCTTGATCTTTGGATTAAGTATTAATATTATTCTTTGTTATTTTGATTTCATGATTGAATTGATTCTTTGATGTATGTATGAATTCAAATTGATTTCTTGAAAAATTGGTTTTTGATTAACTTACACATTGATTTGCTAAGGGACTAGCAAAGTTCAAGTGTGGGGGAAAATATGATCGAGCTAAAAACAACCCTATTTTTATGGCTATTTTACTATGTTTTTGGATCTATTTATGCTTAAATATATGTTACTTTGTTAATATTTGTGTTTTGAGTCTTTATGAGATGTGAAATTGAGAATTTGATAATTTTCACTACTTTTGGAGCTATTTTGATGACTTTTTACACAGATATGAGCAAAGTAATTTTGAGTATAGATTTGGAGATTCGAAGTTCGTGTTTGAAGACTTATTGAAGATAATTTGAAGATTTGAAAATCATTGAAGAATTATCTCAAGAAGCAAGAATTGAAGAATAGGGCTTTAATTGCGAAGGATTGAAGACAAGCCATGAAGATGCCTGGAAGCTAAGGAATTTTGGATATTTTATATGGGATAATACTCAGCCCATATAAGTAGGCTTTTTGAAACCGGACCATCAACGGAACTGGTGATGATTCCGGTCGGCGGTTTGACCGGTCAGACCGGTTCAACCGTCGGTCCGGTCTGATAAGACCATTTTATGGAAATTGTTGGTATTTTACCTTTTAAATATTATATAAGGTATATACATATCACATAAAAGCATTTGGTGTAGTGGCTTAAGTGTGTTTTTTGTTACCCACAAGGTTGTGGGTTCAAAACTCACCACCTTCAAAAAAATTTTCAAAATTTTCAACTATCAAACCGGTTCTATCCCGTTAGAACCCGATTCAACCGCCGGTCCAACCGGTTTTTACCATGTTGACTAACCGCGGTTCCCACACCTTTAAGGACCGGACATGCCACCGGTTCCCGGTTAAACCGGTCCGACCGGCCGATCCGGTCCGGTTTTGAAAACAATGCATATAAGCCCATAATTGGAATTAAAATCCCAATTTGTGCCTCCTATATCCAAGGAAATATCCAATTTCCGCATAATTCCCGCTTCTAATCCTAACAGGATTAGGATTCAGCGCAGTCTCGGTAGAAAAATCATAACTTTCTGCTCAGATGTCTGTTTTAGGCCCGTGAGTAGGCGTTGGAAAGCTAACTCCGAGATCTACAACTTTCCTTTGAAGTCTAAGACCCAGTTCTACCGTCTTCAAGCCTATATGGGCGAAGACCCTACACGAATCACATAGGAAAGCCTTACTTCGGGTTCTAAGTCAAGCCTATGTGGAGCAAGGAATCACAGTGGAAAATTTGGATCATATTGTGGGAAGTATAACAGCGGGGCATATCACTTTTACAAATGAAGATATTCCTGAAGGAGGGAAGAATAGCTTGAATGCTTTATATATATCGACTGGATGCAATGGGTTCCATGTTGGCAGAATTCTGATCGATAATGGGTCAGGCTTGAATATCATGCCATATCATTCCCTGGAGACTCTGTCTGTGGATCTTTCTTACATAAGGCCAAACAATATGATGGTGAGGGCTTTTGATGGAACTACCCGCTCAGTGAGGGGTGACATTGAGCTTCAAATGAAGATAGGAGGAGTTGAGTTCCTGATGACTTTCCAGGTAATGGACATAAATCCATCATATTCTTGCCTGATGGGACGACCTTTGATTCATATGGCAGGAGCAATACCATCCACTTTACATCAAGCAGTCAAATTCCGGGTCAGAAATAAGCTAATAGAGATCAAGGCAGAGAAGGATATTAATGTTGAACAAGCTCATAATGTACCTTATGTGGAAGCTATAGAGGAAAGTATGGAAGATTCTTATCGAGCATTCGAGGTGGCGGAGGTGACTCATGTTAAGGGAGGAAAGTTGCCAAAGCCTCATGTCACTAAGAATTGGATGATGCAGTTGAAGCAATTGATAGGCAAAGGATGGAAGGTCGGATGAGGCCTTGGTAAAAGACTTCAAGGAATCGAAAAGGCTATTTCTACACCCATACTTTTGGTCTGGGGTTTAAACCAACTTGGAGGGATAGAGTTGAATCAAAGGAAAAAATGAAGCAGAGGAGGGTGGCTAGGCTTAGGGGAGAGCCGTTTGATGCTGGTCGGATGGAGTTTCCACCCCTCTTTCGCACTTTTAGATCAGCAGGTTGGGAGAACCCTTCAGAGAAGATAGATGCTCTTCACTTAGCCACCGAGGTCTCAGCTGTCAGAGGAAACTTCCAGGATTTGTCAGTAAATGCAGTAGAAGATGAGATGGAGGACAGGTGCCCATGGATTTACCCAGCAGAGTCAGGTCCAGAGGAAGTTAATTGGACTGAGTTTGAGTTTCTAGTTGTTGTCAACAATGAAATGTAATAAGACTTCTAAAAATTTTAGTACTTTTTCCCTAAAAACATGTTTGAATCCCATTTTCATGGTCATGACTGTTATTCAAATCATGTTCTCTTTATTATGATGAGTAATGAAATCAGATGCATAGTCAAGTTTTCCTCTCATTCACTCCATCTAATTCGAGTTATTTATTCATTTGTTCATTTTATACTTTATTATTCTCTATATGTATATATTCTATTCATTTCTTTTTCAGGCCAACTGACAATGAATGCAAAGACGAACTAGATAGCCCTGCAAATATTTTCAAAAGGCATGTGTGTAACAATGACATGGATGAGGAATATGACGAGGAATCAGTGCTACCCTCAGACCTCATGAGATTGATTAAGCAAGAAGAAAGGCAAATTCAGCCTCATAGAGAATCCACTGAATTAATAAATTTGGTTACAGAGGAGAGTAAGAAGGAAGTAAAGATTGGCACTACTTTAGCTCCAGAAGATAAGCAACAGTTGGTGGAATTGCTCAAGGAGTATGCAGATGTGTTCGCATGGTCATATCAAGATATGCCGGGATTGAATCCTGAAGTGGCAGTCCATAGACTATCAATAAGACCAGAATGCACGCCGGTACAACAAAAACTAAGAAGAATGAAGCCATATATGTTTTTGAAAATCAAAGAAGAAGTCAAGAAGCAGCTTGATGCCGGTTTTCTCGAGGAAATTAGATATCCCGAATGGCAAGCTAATATTGTCCCAGTCCCGAAAAAAGATGGAAAAGTCCTGATGTGTATGGATTATCGGGATTTGAATAGAGCCAGTCCTAAAGATAACTTCCCACTGCCTCACATTGACATACTGGTAGATAATACAGCCCGATATTCCTTATTTTCTTTCATGGATGGCTTTTCGGGATACAACCAAATCAAAATGGCCCCTGAAGATAAGGAAAAGACTGCTTTCGTAACAACATGGGGCACGTTTTGTTATAAAGTCATGCCATTCGGGCTGAAAAATGCAGGGGCCACTTATCAGCGAGCAATGGTGACTTTATTCCATGACATGATGCACAAGGAAATAGAAGTGTATGTAGATGATATGATTGCTAAAGCCCACTCACCAGAACAGCACTTGGCAAATTTGAAGAAATTGTTCCAAAGACTCAGGGAATATCAGCTCAAATTGAATCCATCAAAGTGTACATTTGGGGCAATATCTGGAAAGTTGTTGGGTTTTGTAGTGAGTCAGAATGGAATAGAAGTGGATCCTGATAAGGTCAAAGCAATCCAGAATTTACCACCACCCAAAACCCAAAAAGAAGTAAAAGGATTTCTGGGACGTTTGAACTACAAAGCTCATTTCATATCTCTACTAACTGCAAAATGTGATCCCATCTTTAAACTGTTGAGGAAGAACAACCCAGGTGAATGGGATGAAGAATGCCAGGTTGCATTCAAGAGAGTCAAGGAGTATTTGTTAAATCCACTTGTTTTGATGCCCCCGGAAAGAGGGAGACCTTTGATTTTGTATTTGACAGTGTTTGAAAAGTCTATGGGTTGTGTCTTGGCCCAACAGGAGAAGTCGGGAAAGAAAGAGCATGCAGTTTATTACTTGAGCAAGAAATTCACAGAATATGAGTCAAATTATTCCTCTCTAGAGAAAATGTGTTGTGCATTGGCATGGGCAGCTCAGAGGTTGAGGCAGTATATGCTATACCATACAACAATGTTGGTATCCAAATTGGATCCACTTCGATACATCTTTGAGAAGCCTGGGTTATCTGGACGAATTGCAAGGTGGCAAGTACTCTTATCTGAGTATGATATAGTGTACGTGTCTCAAAAGGCCATAAAAAGAAGTGCAGTGGCCGACTTTCTGGCAGATAGAGCAAGTAATGATTATGAACCCGTGAAGTTGAATTCCCAGATGAAGATCTCATGGCTGTGATGAATGTTGAAGATGAAGCTTCGAAGGAACCAACAAAGTGGAGAATGTATTTTGATGGGGCATCCAATATGTTGGGGCATGGAATTGGTGTCGTGTTGGTCTCACCAGAAGGGGATCACTTCCTGGCTACTGCAAGATTAGACTTTCCATGCACAAACAACATTGCAGAATATGAGGCATGTGTGCTTGGGATTCAGATGGCTATCGAGAAAAAGATCAAAGTTTTAGAAGTCTATGGTGATTCAGCTCTGGTAGTATACCAAATGAAAGGAGAATGGGAAACAAGAGATTCTAAGCTAATCCCATATCGAGAGCACATATTGGAGTTGATGGAACAATTCGAAGACATTTCCTTTCATTATGTACCACGAGAAGGGAATCAAGTGGCTGATGCTTTAGCCTCATTGGCCGCCATGTTTAAAATTGGAGGAGGTGTAGATATACCCCCAATTAGATTGAGATTAAAGGAAGCACCTGCTCATGTTATGAGTGTGGAAAAAGAGCCGGATGGGAATCCCTGGTATTATGACATCATACAGTATCTTAAGCATCAGAAATACCCCAAGCATGCAACTGATAATGACAAAAGAGTGATTAGGCGAATGTCATTGGGATACCTTTTGGATGGGGAAGTTCTATATAAGAGTAGCCGAGATCAAGTTCTGTTGAGATGTGTGAACTCGGCCTAAGCTAAAAGAATATTGGCAGAAGTACATGATGGAATTTGTGGAAGTCATGCTAGTGGGCATATGATGGCCCGACAGGTCATGAGAGTGGGGTACTATTGGCTAACTTTGGAAAATGATTGTATTAATTATGCAAGACGATGTCACAAATGCCAGATATATGCAGATCAAATACATACTCCTCCCAACCCACTTCATGTAATGGTATCCCCGTGGCCATTCTCAATGTGGGGCATAGATGTGATTGGAGCAATAAATCCTAAGGCTTCAAATGGCCATCAGTTTATTTTGGTAGCTATTGATTATTTCACTAAGTGGGTGGAGGCTGCATCTTATTCAAGCATAACACAATCAGTAGTCCTCAAGTTCATTAAGAAAGAAATTATCTGCCGATATGGTCTGCCTGAGAGAATCATTACTGACAATGCAATGAACTTGAATGGCCAGTTAATTGCTGCTGCTTGTGCTCAGTTCAAAATCATTCATAGCAATTCTGCTCCAAGACGCCCAAAGATGAATGGCGCAGTAGAAGAAACAAATAAGAATATCAAGAACATCGTACGGAAAATGACTGAAACTTATAAAGACTGGCACGAAAAACTGCCCTTTGCCCTGCATGCTTACAGGACTTGTGCTAGAACTTCCACCGGGGCAACTCCTTATTCTCTGGTGTATGGGATGGAAGCAGTAGTGCCAATCGAAGTGGAAATTCCTTTATTGAGGGTGTACCGTGAAGTCAAATTGGATGAAGCAGAATGGGAACAGGAGAGATATGACCAATTAAACCTTATAGAAGAGAAAAGGTTAACAACCCTTTGTCATGGACAAACTTACCAGAAAAGGATGATCAGGGCATTCAATAAAAAGGTGCGCCCTAGGCGGTTCAAATAATGAGAGTTGGTTCTGAAGAAGATTCTTTTAGAGCAATGAGATCCAAGTGGAAATGGACACCAAATTGGGAAGGACCTTATATTCTAAAGAAAGCATTCTTTGGAGGTGCTTTAATTTTGCAAGAGATGGAAGGGCCCGAATTACCAAGTCCAATTAATTCGGATGCAGTGAAGAAATACTATGCCTGAAATGAGTTAAAAAAAAACTGGACCTAAAACAGAAAGAGGTCAGAAAAGAAAAAACAGGGCCTAAAACAGAAAGAGGTCAGAAAAAAGAAATAAATAAAAGGAGGGGTCAGGTTGAAAACCCACAAAGGGCGGCCTGAATCCAATGGGGATTCTTGAATTGAAAACCCGAAAGGGCGATTCAAGTAAAGGATGGAAAGGCATTAACAGTGGAGTCTTGCTCAATCGTCTTGTGAGGTCGAAGGGGTGAGCGAGCAGTTCAGAGCTACCTGTGATGACCAAAAGCAAAAAAGAAACGTACACACAGGGCCAATTGAAATGCAAGGGAATCATCCATCATTCAAAATCGTCGGAGTATTCATCGCCATACGGTCTGTTCTACCTTTATATATATATTATTAATACAACATTTTCCTTTGTGAACATCTCCTTTCATATATATGTGTTCTTTGTTAAATATCTTTCTTAAATAATATATTTCTCTTTCCTTACACTTTCTGTCGAGAGGAGTATTTGGATTGTGCATCTCATTACAAAATCATAACAATGATTGAACATGTTTAAATAAACATGATTATGCATGGCATTCAACCATAAAGGGGTAATAAGTTGGTATATAAGTCTTAACCGCACTATAGGATGGAAAATTCATATTGGGGATAAAGAAATTTTAAGATGGTGCAAGTGCTCTTGATTGAGCCAAAAACAACCCTATTTTTATGGCTATTTTACTATGTTTTTGGATCTATTTATGCTTAAATATATGCTATTTTGATAACATTTGTGTTTTGAGTTCTTAAGAGATGTGAAATTGAGAATTTGTTCATTTTCACTACTTTTGGAGCTATTTTGATGACTTTTTACACAAATTTGAGCAAAGCAATTTTGAGTATAGATTTGGAGATTCGAAGCTCGTGTTTGAAGACTCATTGAAGATAATTTTGAAGATTTGAAGACTTTGAAGAATGATTTCAAGGAGCAAGAATTGAAGATTGGAGCTTTAATTGCGAAGGATTGAAGTCAAGCCATGAATTAAGCTCGGAAGCTTTGGAATTTTGGATATTTTATATGGGATAATACTCAGCCCTGATAAGCCCACAATTGGAATTAAAAACCCAATTTGTGCCGCATATGTCCAAGGAAATATCCAATTCCCGCTCATTCCCGCTTCTAGTCCTAACAGGATTAAGATTCAGCGCCATCTTGGTAGAAAAATCATAACATTCTGCTCAGATGTCCGTTTTAGGCCCATGAGTACTCGTTGGAAAGCTAACACCGAGATCTAAAACTTTCCTTTGAAGTCCAAGACCCAATTCGGCCGTTTTTAAACCCAAAAATTCTGTCGAAGTTCCTGACCAAATCCAGAAAATTCCAGGATCCTAGTCTAACTTGGATTCTACTCTAGGAAGACTTTTAATCCAACTTGGAGACCAAGTTATCCCTAGAACCGTCCTAGAGTCTTTTCCTAGTTAGAGTTGGAGTCTTGAGGGTTATTTCCACTATAAATAGCCACCTTAGGTCTAGGTTTTCAATGTACATGTAGATCTAGAAATTATATTTGGTAGAATTGTTGAAGAATTGGAGGACAAAAGCCCTAGAGCTGCCGCCCCCTTCTCTTCTCATCCATAAGATAAGTTTTTCTTCTTATTCTTTGGATGCTCACTCAATTCATGAGTGAGTAATCCTTTTCTTTTCTCCAATGTAGAATTTAATTGGTCTCTGGACTTATATAATGGTGAGATTTTGTGCTTATATATGATAATTGTTAGAGTATTCCTTTGATCTCTGTTTTAATTCTATGTTGCTTGTTTTGATGGATTGAGCCGACACTTTCTTGATAAATTAAGTTAGCATTAGCTAGATCAAGTCGAGGATTAATAGTCCAGGCTTGGTTGTTTGTAGCGATTGGTTGAGAATTAACACCTCCTTCCAAGAGAGATAAGGGACGTTGAGTGAGAAATTGCTCTTTGTGTTTGTATAAATTACTAGTTCTTAATGGTTTGTTTCTTGGTGAATCTTTAAGCCTTAATCGGGTAATTGATTTGTTAGGAAGTAAAAGGGGTAATTTAAGCCTTAACCGGTAATCTTATCTAATTAAGGTAATTTAGGATTTAATTCCAACAAGCTATTCTTTCTTTTCGTAATTTTTAGATATCAATGATCCATGTTATAATTGTCAAGAGGGATATTAATTCTATGTTGGAGGTTTTAATTAATTGTTTTCTTGATTATTCACTGCTTTCTTGTCAATTGTTTTCTTTACTTTTCTTGTTTGCTTCCTTAGTTAATTTTACTTGTTAGTTAGATTCGATTCAATTTTACAATAAAAATTCTCTTTAATTTGTTTGATTAATTTAAGAAAAAGATAAATAACCTATCTCTCTGTGGGTTCGATCCCTACTTACCCTATCTGCTTTAGTTAGGATTTTGTTGGGATTATTATTTTTATGATTTGCTGACGGCCGATCAGCTCTACAAGGGGGTATATGTCTTACAAGAAGGGAATCATCAGCAAAGTGCATTCAAAATGTTACAAAAGCAAAAGTCTGTTAATGAAGTGCCAGAATAGAAGAAGTAGGAATGATGCTGGGCTATCTTGAGTTCTCACCTTAAAATGACAAAATTTGATTTAAAGAAAGAAAAAGATGTTTTTCCTTAGGACATTGATTGAGTTTTTGTTTGAGTTTCAGTTTTAAATCAAATTCCCCTTTTTGTTTTTAAAATCCTGTTCGAGGTCTCTGTTAGAGAGTTTTCAATTCAAAATTTCATCTTGTTTTTAAAATCCTGTTCGAGGTCTCTGTTAGAGAGTTTTCAATTCAAAATTTCATCTTGTTTTTAAAATCATGTTCGAGGTCTCTGGTAGAGAGTTTTCAATTCAAAATCTTAGTTTGTTTTTAAAATCCTGTTCGAGGTCTCTTTTATAGAATTTTCAATTCAAAATTTCATCTTGTTTTTAAAATCCTGTTCGAGGTCTCTGTTAGAGAGTTTTCAATTCAAAATTTCATCTTGTTTTTAAAAATCATGTTCGAGGTCTTTGGTAGAGAGTTTTAAATTCCAAATCTTGTCTTGTCTTTTAAAATCCTGATTGAGGTCTCTAGTAGAGAGTTTTTCGATTCAAAATCGCATCTTGCTTTTAAAACCCTGTTCGAGGTCTGTGGTAGAGAGTTTTCTTTTTTTAAATTTGGTTTTTTAGAATCCTGGTCGAGGTTTCTGATTGAAGGTCTACATTTCAAAGTTTGATTTCATTAAAATCACATTTCTTGTCAAAGTTTATTTTTTCCATGCATGCATGTAAGACGGGTGTCTACGTCTTTGCACATTCCCTTTCTAACAGGAAGTATACAAAGTGCTCTTTTGTAAACTTCCCATTAGTCAGAAAATGCGCAAAAATGGGCAGCTGTAGACACCCATTTTTGTCTTAGGACCATAAATTAAATCAACTTATTTCTTAATTGGTCATTTTTGCACATTCAAGGGCATATTGGTCATTTTTGCACATTCAGGGGCATATTGGTCATTTTTGCACATTCAGGGGCATATTGGTCATTTTTGCACATCCAGGGATATTTTGGTCATTTTTTGCATATCCAGGGGCATTTTGGTCTTTTTTGCACATTCAACGGCATTTTGGTCATTTTTGCACTTTCAGGGGCACTCTGGTCATTTTTGAATGCTCTAGGTTCTCTTGGGTCATCTTAATTCTACTTTTTGGTTTAGATTGGTTAATTCATCTTAATAGCTATGCATATTCTAGAATTTAATTCCATTTAGTATTATTGCATTTTGATCAATATATTCCTTAATGCACAATTTAGGATAAGTTGGATTATTTTAATTCACAAACTATTTGCATTAGTCATATTTACATTTGGACCATTAGTTATAGTTTCTGTATTAGCTTTTTAGTTAAGAATAATTAGCAATTCTAGTTAGATTCACTCTTAGACTTAATCAAAAAAAGGGGGGGGGGAGTTTTATTTCATTAGGCATGCTTTAAATACATAGTACATTAGAGCATTTGGATACATTTGCATATTTACAAAACCCAAAAAAATTGGAAAAATGAAAGATTACAAAAAAAAAAAGCAATTGGTTTACATTAATGGCCCAAATACATTAGTCCACATTTTTAGGTCTTGGTAGAGTTCATCCCATGCTTTTCCTTTCCCATTTAGCATAAGCTAGGTTGCACCCTTCCCATCTTGCAGCTTTCAGCGCTCTTCAATGAGGACCAGCTCTGCAGATTGAGAGATAGAAGAAACAATGCAACAAAATGTTTCAACACGAATGAGATAAGGTCATTTAATAAAAAAAACAGCTTCAACAGAAAACAGCAAGTCAGGATTATCCAGTGCAAAAGCGGCCATTTAATATTAAAGACAAGTCAGTGCATCATAAGGGAAAATCAACTCTGTTGAAAATGCAAAATTAAAAGACCAAAACCAATAAGGCATAATTACATATGGAGCAATGATGTGCAGTTGCTAGGTCAAGGAAATGGAAGTACCTAAAAAAATTCACTGTTGGTTAACTTCCTGGTTGAAACAACAGGTAGGTGGTTAGGTCAAAATGATTCACAAGCACAGTAATATTTCCCAACAGATCACAAGACAAAGTACCCAAAGTTTACCAGTCAGGTTAAGTGGTAAAAATGATCAACATAAATGACCTGGTGATTGAGAGAAGGTTCGAGAGGGTCAACCTGGTTGCCAGCGCATCATCTCGATACAAGGAACCTGCAAAAGGGACAAAGAAATTGGTTAGAGAAGAAACGGGAAGGAAAAACGGAAATTGGAGGAGGGAAGGGATAAGATGATAGCTGGCTAAGAGAAAAAGAAAAAAGAAAAAGATCTAGAGAGAAAAGGGGGGAATCCATACTCAGCTTCTCACACACACACAAAAACCACAAGGCGGATTGCCCCTCTCCCTAAAAAAAACGGAGACTCTTGACACTAGGCAAACCTCTCCATTTTTTCTTCTTTTTCTCTCTTCGATTGATAAACACACTGATCGGACCTCTTCTTTTTTTCCTCTCTCGATTTTTTCCACGAAACACAAAAAGCCCATCGCCTCTGACTTACGGATGGATTGAAAAGGTTTTGAAAAAAAAAGAAGGGTCTTTGCTCTATCTCTGAAAATTTCGAAGCGAAAGGAAGTTAGAGTAAATAGTGAGGGCCAAGTAGTGAATGAATAGAGCAATATGATTGCTCGAAAATCACTTTTCCCTCTTTTACTCGAAGCTCCTGAATTTTTGAAAGAAATTAGGTGGTTTCACATCGTTTTTTTTTGGGGATTTCTAACGTTTTGGCTCAAGGGTTTGAGATCTGAGGCGGATCTGGTGAGAAACGTTGGCATAAGTTTCGATTTAGGCAAAGAATTCAAGGGGTGCAAAAAAACACAGAAGGCTAGGGTTAGAGTCGGGTTTGGAGGAGGAAGAAGAAGCCTTTGAAGAAGAATAGGGGCTTAGGGTTATAAGCCGTTTGGTCCAAACGGTGTAGTATTGGTAAGCTCATTTTCCCTCTTCTTTCAATTAAGTCCACTATGTTTCTTTTTATGGTGATTTGGTGCTTTAATGCTTTATTTCTAAGTTTGTGATTGATGGATTATCTTCTAGTCAATTTATATGTGTTTACATGGACATGATGGTAACTTGTTGATTTAAATGTTGATTTTGCGCAAAGTTTATTTTTTTTATTGAAAAGTGTGATTTTTAGTTAAGTAAATGTGATAGATTTGATTTATATCCTTCTTTTTATGCTTTGATGGTTGTTGTGATAAAATTAGGTCTTAAAAGGTTTAAATTGATGTTTCCATGCTAAAGCTAAGATTTTTATTGGTCATAATGTAATGAAGTGAATAAAAGGGATGGTTGAGATTTACTTGGGTTTCTTTTAATTTTGACTTAACTTTAAAAGGAAAAATCAAGTCTTTATCTCCAAGTTTTGATCTTTAAACATGGTTGATTCCAAGATGGATTCATGATCACTTTTTAGTTGATTTTTGAGTATAAAAATGAAATTTTGATTTAAGGCTTAAATTCTTAAAATGGAAGTTAGCTTGTTGATTGATTTCCATGTCATTTTAAGCTAATTTTTATTTTAAGAATCTAGGTTTTTAAATTAAAGATTTTATTTCTTATAATTGAGAATCAACTCAAAGAGGGATTAGTGGATCTCTTGGAATTGATCTTAGTTTAAGAATTAAAACTTGGCTTTAAAAGCTTAATTTTTGTTTAATTGAAGGGTGGATCCAATTATGGGTAATTGGTGTTTAGTGCCTTAGAAATTTCATACTTGTGTTTGAGCTCAATTAAGTACCTGATTTTTTAATTTTGTTCACATAAAGACATCACTTTCCTTCCTTTTTCAGCATGGTCCCTGATTTGAGGCATTATTTGTGTTTAGTTCAATTTTACCCCTGATTTAGGATTTTATCTTTTAATTTGTGTTGTATTGCCCTTGATTTGGTTTCTTTTGCTTGATTAAGTGCAATTTGGCCCTTGCTTCGGGAATTTCATGCAATTTGCTCCTTGATTTTGGAAATTGATGATATGATTGTGCAATTGGGTGCTCAATTCACACCATTGACATTTAATTCTTGCTATTTGATCCATGAATGTTGCTAATTGTTCGCTTGGCGTGCAGAAACGTCCCCAGTCAGTCCGATTTGACCCATAGGCTTCCTTTTTCTTCAAGTTTTTTATTTACTTGTTTATTTAAGTTAATTGGCCCGGTAGGCCTTGGTTTTTAATAATTTAGTAAAGTAGAGTTTAATTTTCATGCATACCATATTATCTACCATTAATTATACCTGTTTGCATGACATGCCGCTACCTAATCCAGTTAATAATCGTAACCCTTCCGAAGAAGGGGCATTCAGTGAGTGGTCGAGTTTTCGGGGCCACTGAATGTCTTCGAGGATGAGACGGCTCTTCTTGGGATGCGCCGGGAATCCGAGCATATATCCCGGAAAGTGCTTTCAAAAACCCGGGTTACGCGAGTTAACTCTAAATAATCAGACTTTACATTCATCACTTGCATACATGCATTAGTTTAGAGATAGAGAAGAAAATTCAGAAAAAAGGGTAAAAAAAAAGGTAATAAAAGGTTTTTCTCAAAAACGGTTTTTTTTTTCCAAAATCACGTTTTCTTACTCAAAATTTTTAAGATAATTTCGTGGTAAATTTTTGAAGGTTTTTTTGGATTAAGATTAATTCGGAAATCGATCATTCAGTCTTCCTTTGGGTTAATCTTGATACGAAAATTAAATCTTCGATTTGATTTTTAGATTAAGATTAACTCGAAAATGGATTAGTGAATCTTTCTAGGTTAATCTTAATTCAGAAAAATTAGGGTTCTAATCTGAAATGGGGTTTTCTTTAAAATTAAAAAAAGGTTTTTTTGAGAATTAATCAACTTTTTCTCAACATTCAAAGCCCATGGATTTTCTGTGCAATAATCTAAGATAAGGCTAAAAGCAACCTTTTTCTTTTTGACCCACTAGTTCTAGTTAGATTAAGAGGTATCGTTACTTAACGGGCGCTCCGGGGGTGCTAATCCTTCCCCAGGCGTAATCGACTCTCGAACCTAGATTTAAGTTACAAAGACTGGACCTTAGGTTTAGTGGGTCCATTGCCGAGCATTTGGACTCAACTTAGCTTAAGTAGCAATTAGGTGACTAATCACGCCTTAGAATTTTGTTTAGAGGCGACTCCATTTTCAAAGTCGTTTCGGTAGGGTTCCCCGGACCCGAACGTTTCAACACATGGCATGAAACACGTCTTACAGTGACGCTTCTACACATAACAAACACCGTACAGATCTTAGTTCAAATACCACTCTTTATAGCGCAATTAATGCAGCTACTTGGTATTTAACTTAAGTCCCTTAGTGCTCGCCCCTTTAAACTTTGGCACCTTAAACTAAGTACTCACATCTGGCATTTCAACATATATATTTCATGAATAGTGGGTATTCATGTCGGTCTATATACATTGCACATATAATTGACCTCATCTTGATAAAATATCAAGGCGACTTATTTGTTCAAGTTGCATTTCACTATCCTTGCAATCTTAAAATGTCTCATATCATCTACTGAGGTAATTGCTCGTGTGAGTGAGCCAATCTTTACTTGTCTCGACCTACCTTTATAAAAAGATATATATGTGCTATGTATAATTAATATGCTATTCACTATTTGTCAAAATAAGTTGGAATGATCAAAGAAGGTATCATAACCATTAAAACATCAAGGTGCAATCCAATACAAAAGAAAACACACACTACAACTTGAGCATTCCAATTCTTTTGAGAAAATTGAAGAACCTCCCATGTGACACTGGCTTGGTTAGAGGATCAGCAACCATCCTCATAGTGTCTATATATTGCATATTAACTTGCTTTTATGCTACGACATCTCGTATA
Organism: Corchorus olitorius; assembly: GCA_001974825.2. Lineage (NCBI taxonomy): Eukaryota > Viridiplantae > Streptophyta > Magnoliopsida > Malvales > Malvaceae > Corchorus > Corchorus olitorius. Next base: position 15,448 of record AWUE01012446.1, read on the forward strand.
AAATTGTACTTGACATCAATCTGCTTAGTTCTATCGTGATACTTTGGATTCTTAGTGTAGGCTAGTGTTGCCTCACTATCACAAAATATAGTCACGGGATCCTCAACATTTGGCACAATCTCTAAATGCTGAAGGAATCTCCTAAGCCATATTGCTTCTTGTACAACTGTCGTGCTAGCTATAAATTCAGCTTCCATCGTGGAAAGTGATACACAAGTTTGTTTCTTGCTACTCCAAGAAATAACTCCTCCACTAAGTGATAAAGTGTATCCTTAAGTGGATTTGCGCTCATCCAAGTCATCCCCGTGACTTGCATCAGTATAACCAATCAATCGCAAATCTCCTCCTCCTTGATAACAAAGACAGTAATCCATGGTTCCTCGCAAGCATCTAAAAACTCTTTTGACAGCTTCCCAGTGTTTCTCACCTGGGTTGGACTGGAATCTACTCAACAGTCCTACAACAAAACATATATCTGGCCTCGTGCACATTACTGCATATAACAGACTACCAATCACGTTGGAATTGGGAACTTTTTACATTCTCTTTTTCTCTTCTGGAGTCTTACGTCCCATATCACTATTCAAGTGTATGCCCTCAACCACATTACAATTGTGCATGCGAAACTTCTGTAGCATCTTCAAGATGTAAGGTGCTTGAGACAACGCTAGTAACTTCTTTGAGCGATCTCAAAAGAAGAGGATAACCACTTCTTAGTGGTGAGCAAAAAACTCCTAGTTGTTGTTGGCCAACAAGATATCATCCACATAGAGAGTTAAAATTACAAAATTACCCTCTGACCTTTTGACATACACGCAATGATCTTCATCTACAGTAGTGAATTCAAGAGACACTAATGCTTGATGAAATTTCAAATACCATTGCCTAGATGCTTGTTTCAAACCATATATGGAACGTTTCAGCTTGCAAACTTTGCGCTCTTCACCTTGTGCTATGAAACCCAAGGGTTGTTCTATATAGGTTTCCTCATCTAGATCTCCATTGAGAAATGTTGTTTTTACATCCATTTGATGTAATTCAAGGTCTAAATGTGCGACAATAGTTAGTATAAGACGTATAGAACCAAATCTCACCACAGGAGAAAAAGTTTCTTCAAAGTCTATACCTTCTTCTTGAGAATAGCCTTTCGCCACTAGGCGAGCCTTATACTTATCAATGGACCCATCTACCTTTCATTTAATTTTAAGATTCCATTTGTTCCCAATTGCCTTTCGATCAGGCGGCAGATCAACCAAGTCCCAAACTTGATTTATTTTCATAGACTCCATTTCATCTTCCATTGCTTTCATCCATTCATCTCGATCAGGAGCAACAAGAGCTTGCTGCACGGTAGGCTCATCATTAAGTTGAGCAATAAGAAAAACTTTTCCTTCTATGTCAAAACGACGTTTTAGAGTTTTTGTTCTTGTGCTTTTACGTGGTTTACTAAGTTCACCACTAAGTCCACTTATACTCCCACTCAAATCAAGCGGAGGAAGTATCTCATCCTCAACTTTGATTGATTTGCTAGGTGCGGCAAGATCAGGGTCTTCTATCTCATCGAGATAAAAGTCCTTATCAATGTCTCCTCTTGCTGGAAACTCACTTTCCAGAAATGTTGCATCCCGTGATTCCAATTTGGTCACACTTCATCAGAGTTTTCTCCGATAAAAACATAACCTTTAGAGTGCTCACTGTATCGTATGAAGATACTTTTCTTACCCCTTGGTCCCAACTTTCCAACTTTGTGAAACGTATCATGAACATATGCCGCGGAACCCCACGGGCGCATATGTGACAAGTCCAGTTTCGAACCTGCCCACAGTTCATAAGGAGTAGACTCTACCGATTTTGAGGGCACACGATTAAGTATGTAGGCAGTAGTCAATAGTGCACCACCCCATTAAGATGTGGGTAGATTAGTTTGCGCCATCATTGACCTACCATCTCCAACAGCCTTCTATTACTTCGCTCAGCAACTCTGTTTTGTTGAGGAGTTCTAGGAAGAGTAAGCTGTCGAACTCTTCCCTTCTCATCACAAAGTTCTTTCAATTGATCTGACGGATACTCACGTCCACGATCAGTTCTAAGAATCTTTATCATTGTGTCTAATTGATTCTCCACTTGTAATATATATCGTCTAAAACAATCCAAAGCTTTAGACTTGTGAGAAATCAAATAGACATGACCATAACGTGTATAATCATCTATGAATGTGATGAAATATGAGGCACCATGCCTCACCCTCTTATTCATTGGACCACAAATATCTGAATGAATTATTTGCAATGGTTTTTTAGATCTTTTAGATTTCCCAAATGGTTTTCTTGTTGCTTTTCCCGCAAGACATGGCTCACATGTTGGCAAGTCCACTTTGGTACGAGACCCTAAAAGACCTTATTTAGCCAAACGGTTCATTCTATCTTACCCAATGTAACCAAGTCTTGAATGCCATACATTCACATCAATTCCACAATTATCAGAAGATGTAGATGTCATAAAAGAAAAGCCACAACTTTTATCATCAAATGATGTTCTAAAAGATGTATCTAACACAATAAAACCATAAGAGAAATATCTCATACTAACATAAGTTGTTCCTAAATACAACTTCACGTAGTCTTTACAGAAAATACAAGAGAAACCCAACAACATAAGAACAGTAACAGATACTAAGTTACACCGCACTTCCGGTGCATGTAGGACATCATGAAGAAACAAGGTTTGGCCCCCTCGCATATATAATTTGCAAGTTCCAATTCCTTTCACCTCTACAGCGGTTTCGTTTCCCATGTATATCCAGCGTGTCCCGATTGGAATGTGGCGGTACTCCACATACGCTTCTTGGTTCCTAGCTACATGGTCTATTGCTACTGAGTCTACAGTCCACAAAGAATGACTCTCAGTCAACATTACCGAGCTAGTTACGTAGCTATAATAAGGAGTACTAGAGTTAGGCGTTACCTTCTTCGGCTCTGTGCACTCACGAGCAAAGTGTCCCAGCTTGCCACAGTTGTAGCAAGTAACCTTAATCTTTTCTCTGTTCTTCCTGGCACGTCAGCCTCTCTTGCGCTTGTTTGTCTTGAATCTCTTAGCATGTGGTTCAACATTGTCATCTTGCTTGCCATTCTTACCACCTTTCTTGCGCTTGTGGCTAGAACCACCACGCTTGCTGAATTGAGCCATGTTAATTTCAGGGTGATTGCTCATGGCTATTAACGGCTCTTCGTCCAGCTCTAGGTGACGCTGAAATTCAGCAAAAGTTTTGATGCTGTCATTGTGAGTCAACATCGCATTCATGTACTCCCAACCCCTTGGAAGTGAGCGAACCACAGCTTGCACTTGTGGCTGATCATTCAACACATGTCTAGCAATCTTGAGCTCACGCATCATGTTTGACATCTCTTGCATATGCTGCCTCATGTTATTTTCAGGGCGCTTCTTGTAGTTGTCAAACTTGATGACAAGTTGCTTGAGCTTAGCATCAGAGACATTTCTGAACTTCTCTTTCAGTGCATTCCACATCCCCTGAGCAGTGGCATACTCCTCGAACTCACAGATGAGCTCGTCAGTCATGCAGCTAAGCAGCGTGATTCGCGCTATACTGTTCTTTCTTTACCAAGTTTCGAATGCCTCTTTGTCTCACTTTTGTTGAACGGTAAACCCTTGCTCAGGTTCGGCCATGACAAAATTGAGGATTTCAAGTACCTCTTGCTCCTCAAGGATGTACTGAACTTTCCGGTGCCAAAATTTATAATTGTCACCATTCAGTTTCTCACCCTTGTTGAAGTCAGCTATAATGTTCTTGGCTGCCATTCTGAGTTAATTATACCAAGATACAATATCAGTACATAGCACTCGTAGCACGTACTTTAAAACTAATTTTGCTACTTCATATATTAATCAACAATAGTTTGACATAAGGAATAAAATCGAAAGAGATGTAATGAAACATCCAATCATCTTTCATTTCCTAATGTCTCACAATCATTATTAATAATAACAAGCAAAATCACAGTTCTTAAGTGAGAATTCCTTGAATCCTACCAACTTCAGAACTCCCACTCAATTTAGACATACTATCAAAATATGCACAACACAACAATTCATAATGAAAGGCAACAACAAATATGTCCAAAAAGAAACAAACATCCAAGTTCATGAAACTAGGAAACAAACATGAACAATGTTATCTAAACATTCCAATCCTATCAAGGAACCCGGGAGAGAACATCCAGCATAAGTCCCTAACTATCAGAGGAGTCACCGTCAGAAGAAGCTCTCTTGTGAGACAAATCAAATCTCACATGATGACTCGGTCCTATGACGGACTTCCTAGCCATCGACTTCCTTGCAATCTGAAGTCTACGAGGTGACGCGGGAGGCTGTGAAAGCTAAGGATCAGGCAATGGTGGCTGTGGAGGAACCATGTTTGAGGCTGACTCCTCAAACTCTTCTTCGGGATCCTCATTCAGGTCAAAATCTTCTTCGGGATCCTCATCCGGGTCAAAATCATCTTTAGGATCCACATCCGGGTCAAAATCATCCTCATAATCTGAATCGACCTGAATCGGATCACCCTCTGAACTCTAAAACCACAATTGCAAAAAGGTAGCAAGGTCTCTCCTGTTAGTGGAGGCAGTGGCATCCCGAATCACTTTAGGACGAAGCTTAGGGTCTTCCATGATATTTCCTTGAGTCAGAGATATATTTCGTCTTCTCTTATCCTCGACAAAAATATCCACAACAACTACCAAGAATGACTGGCTAATAGCCTTTTCATATAGGCCCACTTTTAATGTGTCCCAGTCATCGGCAGTGAAGCAATCAGATGCCATTTTGGATTGTCCTCCAAAAGGTGTTCCTCTCCCATCTGGAACACAGTCTTTATGTGCCTGAACATGCTCATCCCCGGATCCTTCCTAATGAGCGCCTGATCAGACCAAAATCATACATCTTTTTATGGTCATTTTCCTATGCTTTTTGGGTATTTTATGCTTGACTATGTCTTATATTGGTTATATTTTTGTTCATAGGTGTTGAGAAGAAGAAAACTACAAAATCATCAATTTTGTAACTTTGTAGAGCCTTTTGGATGATTTATGACACAAGTATTTTCCATGGATGTTTTGGATGAAGAATGGAGCCAACATGTTCGTGATTGAAGAGCTTGAAGAGTCAATTTTATGCTTATCAAAGTCATAAAGTTGATTGCTTAGAGTTTTCAAGGCAAAGGAGCAAGGATGGGTTCAAGGCAAGAAGACATGTCGAAGTGCCGAGCTATGACACAACCTACCTGGGTGATCAGGCAAACCACATGGGTGTTTAGACAAACCATGTGGGAACCAAGCTAGAGTCGTGACATTGCCCTCCTGGGTCCTCAAGCAAACCACATGGGTGTTCTGAACAACAATGTGGGCGCCCAGGTAGAGTCGGGGACAGCCAAATGCAGCCCATCATCGACACTTCCATGTCACTTCCTCTTGAAGCTTCTTCAATACTTTCCAGATTTGGCGACAGTTCGGGAAAACAGCTATAACTTTTTATCCAGAGCTCCAATTGAGGTGTATGAATATGTGTTGGAAAGCTAACTCTAAGAGCTACAACTTTCGTGTTTCGGTTGAAGCCCAGATCTGACATTTTCATGGATGAAATTGCCCTTGAAGATAGCTGTAGACACGCATTTTAGTCCATGTCCTTAAATTTAGATCAAATTGTTTCTTAATCTGTATCAGGGGTATTTCGGAGAAATTGCTAGTTCATTGGTGAAATAGTTGATTTAGTTAGCCTTTTTCTAAATTTCATTAGTTATCATTTGCATTCAAAATCCGAAAATATTTTTCTTAATATCTTTATTGCATTTTGCACTTACAATTGTTTTTAGTCCATATTAAAATTAGAGGCCCATCTCATTACCAAAAATACTTTCTCTTTGCTTTACATTAGCATGTCAGCATTTTACCAATTGCACAATAAACAAAAAAGCAAGCAAAAGGAGATGGCTTGGCTTTGAGCTATTGAATCTTCTAGTTTGTTCATTAGTAGTTTGGTATTTAGTACTTTAGGTACTCATCTTAATGAGAAGTCATTATGGAAATCCAGTCTGTTTGATATATCAATCTAATTAGACTATATATTGCATTTAGTATCGCCCCAGTTTATATCATTTGCTTTACGGGCCTTTATTGGATACTTGAGCACAATGGGCTCACTCTCGGGCTAGTTTGGAGAGGAAGGCCATCTCTTTTGATTTTATCACGAAACGAAATAAAAGAAGTTTTGACATTTCTTTCAGTTTCTACATATTTACAAAAAAAATTCCAAAAAAAGGGTAGCTCTACATTTGCATTCCAGTTTAACAAAGTTTTAAGTTTACATATCGCAAAGTGCAATTCAAAAGACTCCAATTGGACTTCCACTTTGTCTCTTTTTGTTACTTACGGGCATGGTTTTCCCCATTTCTCTCTTGCCTTCTTTGGTTCTAGTCTTCATTAGGCTCTTCCAAAGCTTTCCACATATCTTGTAAAGGGAATTGATTGACATATTTAGCATTATGGATCAGGGGCATATATAGCATTACAACATAAGCATTCAAAGCAGTTTGGTACAACACTCTTATACACATTTCATAGCCATGGAGCATTCATTTCATCTCAAGCATATCATCATAAGCAGGCTCACATTGCATGCAAATTCAAAACATCTCTAGAGTTTCAGATTCACTTTCCAGCATTATTAAGCACTTGCATTTCAGCAGCAAAAAAAAAAAAACCAGCCATCAAGCATCACATTTAATCGCTGAACTCCCATTTATTTCGCATATTCACAACCTTCACAATTATGCATTCAGTTCATAGTGTCACATATCTTAGGTTATGTATTGTCATTACTTCATCATGCATTTGGATACATTTTCGAATTCACATAATAAACAGCAACATTAAGTTCATCAATGCATATAGAAAATTTTAGTAGCACACATAACTATTTTCACAGCTAAGCATTCGCATTTCATGTCACCATTTAGGATTTAAATTTGTCTTCTTAAACAACTTGCAGCCATCTCTCATTTTCAGAGCATTTGGTTTCATATAGAGCATAGCATTCTCTAAACAATAATATGGCAGACAAATCAATTCACCATTGTAGCAAACAAAACTCTTCACAGGAAACTCATACAAGAAAATAAACAAAGCAAAGGAAAGAGCGGCTTACATTGAGCTGTCAAATTTTAATTGACCTTGAACAAGCCTCAAGATTGTCTCGTAGGCCACCTCAGCACTGCAAAGAGACCACTTGCCACATAAGCATCCACTGCAGACAAAAAATTCACGTAAGTCACAAACTGTCACAACAAACAAGACAATTTCATTTGGAGCATTAACATACTCTACCACTGTCACACACTGTCACAACAACAACCATGCAAAAAAATACAAAAACAAGACAACAGGTAATTTCTCAGACACAAAAAAAAAAACAAACAAACAAGAGAGTTAGGAAATTAATAGAAACAGAAAATTTGAGAGCCATTGGATACAAAAAAAAAGGCGGGGGGGGGGGGGGGTAGGAACAGACGGATGATGATTTCTTGAGCATTCACAATATATATAGGGATCATTTTTGATGAAAAGTGGGGGGGGGGGATCAGTTTTGAAGAAAAAACAGAGAGGGAATTCAACGATAAAAGAGAAGAAACTTGAAACAGAAAAAAAGAGAGTTTTGAAAAAAAAAAAGAGACACATAACCCAAGAACGAGAAAAACCCTAGCAGAGCCTAAGAATCAAAAAGTTCATTTTTTTTCTCTCCGTCACAGAAAAAAGAAACATTTTTTATCATCTTTAGCATAGCAGAGTTTTCTCTTTCCAATTTCAGTAATCCTTCTCAAAAATCCAAAAAAATCTAGTTCCTTTACCTTTCTAGTTTAGTCAGTGGCATCAAACAAAGAAAACCCAAAAAGAAGCTTTTTTTTTAGTCTTTTGAGCAATACCGAAAACAAGAAATCCCTAAGTAGTTTTCTAATCAGTTTCATCAAATACAAAAAAGATTCATCTTTTCCTTCTTTTCGTAGTTAAACATATACCAAAAACAGAAAATACCGAATAAAAAATAAAAACAAAAAAAGAGAAGTCTTTACCTTGTTTTCATTGGTGTTTCCTGTAGTTCGGGTCTCCCTTTTTCTTTCACTAGTCCTTTTGTTAGCTATTTTCCTGCAAAACCCAAAAAAATGAGAGTTAGTTTCGGTCTAGACAGGAACTATTAGCTAGAGGCTTTAGAATCAAAATTCCCCTGGTCAAAAGAAAGAGCTGAGAGAGGGGAAAGACTTATCTAAAGATCCGCTCGATCGGATGGCTAGATCCGGCGGATCTGAACTTTGAAGTTCTGGTTTGGCAAGACTCAAATGAAGGTGTTCCCGTGAGATTTTGGTAGATCTAAGGACAGATCCAAACAGAGGAGAGCAAGGTGAGTAGATCTACAATTTTTCGGCGTCAACGGAAGCTCCAGCAACGACAATCGTGGCGGCGCGTGGTGGAGGTCACGGAGGAGCTATCTCCGGCAGTAGGAGGGGAAGAAGATACGTTGAGGTAGTTTTAGTTTCTAAAGAATTAGTCTTAAATGTTTGATATTTATATTAATGTGGTATATTTGGTGTTTTTGCTGATTTAAATCATCATCTTTATTAGTTGCTCATGTGGGTCCTTACTTTATTATGTTCATAGTCTCCTGATTCCTGTTTTAATGCAATTTAACCCTTATTAGATAGATTTAATGTTAACTTGGCTTTAGATCTGGGAATAAAAAGGGAAATCTTGATAAATAATTTTTTAGGATAAATTAGTAGTAAATATGATACTATACTATTGAATTGATTAAGAAACGAAAGAAAGGGAATGAGTGGGAGTGTGTCAGTGATTCGGTGGGTCATCCAACGGCTATATGTATGTCTCTGTCTATCTAACGGATGGGTTCACTTCAAATTTTGGAATGCCTTTTCTTTCTTTATTATTATTATTATTATTATTATATATATATATAAGTAATCCTTCTGTTGTGATTTTGAAAAATGTTTGTTGTCTTGGGTGTACCCCACTGGCCACTAGTTAGTAATCAAATTCATATTATTAGGTTTATTAGTAATGGAGAAATTAAAAAGAAAATGTCTTACTCTTTTGTGAACAGTTTAGATATTAGGTGAACAATTTGGGATTTGAAGATAAAATGTGAAAAAAAAAAATAAATAAATAAATTGTCAATGGCAATTAGAATTTCGGAATTGGGCTTATCGTTTATGTTTGGATCTTAATACTTATATCATTTGGGTTTTAGGGTTAGTATTTGGGTTTTAGAGTTATAACTTGGGTTTTATTAGTTCATTTGGGCTTTGGTTATATTGTTAAATTGTTTGAGATTTATTCATGATATGAGTTTATATATATGATTTGGGCTTGAGGTTTTGTTTAAAGTTAACTTTTAAATTAATATGGAATAAATTTAGAATTAGCTTTTAGGAAGTAAATAGATTTCATGTGCATCCATGTTTAAATTTTATGCTTCTTTATATTATTAATTATGCCCTGACATGCGAGTTAACTAAAATGATCCGATGATGGGATGCTTGATTGAGGCTTGGACACTTGTTGTCGGTCTCAATTCATCGTTCCTAGGCTTGGAACATAGGGACGGGGGTCTTACCAGTATGAGTGGAAGGCACCCGGACAATGTTCCTTGTATAATTACTCGGTAAAACTTGCATTAATCGGAATTCATGCATCACGTGCATTCATGCATATAGAGACTAGAATTAATACATGTCATCAAAATTCAAAGATTAAAATGAAACACTTTGTTTCCAAAAAACTCAAAAAAAAAGATTTGTGATTGTTATTGTTCTCTTCAAGTTTTTGCTTAAATCAAAGCCAAAAGTCAACCTTTTTTTAAGGAACTAAAATAGGCTTTTTAACAAAATCAATGCTAAATTTTTTCATTAAAAAGGGCAATTTGTCATGAGAAATAAAAAAAAGATAAATTAAAAAGAGAAGTGAAAATTTGTTTTCTAAAAAGGGAACTAAAAGGAAAATGAAAATTTTGCTTTTTATGACAAAAAAAGGGATTTTACAAGGTGGTGATTCAAAATCCCAAACGAAAAAAAAAAAGAATTCAAATCAAAAAGAAAAATTTCAAGAAAATAAGAAGAGTATTCAAACCTAAATGAAATAATAAAATTAAAAATCCAAAATATAAAAATGAATGTTTATTTTTCGGAAGGAATTCCAAAAATCCAAAAATTAACCAAGTTTTGTTTTCAAAAGGGAAGATTCCTACCTTGATTTTAGTTTTTTTTTTTAAAAAAAAGGGAAGGTTCCCATTTCCGGTTTCTCTCTAAAGTAGAGTCATTTTGAACCCGGTTTTCTTAAAATCCTTTCATGAGGAACCCAGAAGAGAACGAATAGTAAAATGGGGATAAGAATTTATCAAAGTGTCTGGTCATTTCTTTTGAATCTCAAACACCTTTTTTACAATATACAAAACTCATTTGTGCTTGTGTAACTTTCTTTTCAAAACCCAACAAAGGATTTACTTTCTTTAAATCATTTAAAACTTAGGAATAATTACAACCAATAATAGAAACTCATGAGTTAAACCTAGGTTAGTCAGTGCCGTCAATCTGACGGGCGTTGTGGGGGTGCTGATCCTTCCCCACACGTACTAGACTCCCGAACCGTTAGGCTCTGGATAAGTAGACCATTTATTAGGCTAGTGTCACCTTCGCCAGGCTTAGGTTGATATTGAGCTTAATAATTTCATAGGTGACTAATCACACCTAGGTTAAAAAAAGATTAGTGGCGACTCCCCGTTTTTAAGTCGTTTCGACAAGAGTCCTCGGATTCGAAGGTTACGACAATAGCGGACAAAAACTGTCTTGGGCCAGATTGCGATTTTGATCAATGTAAGCCCATATAACTTATTTGGGTTAGCTTGAAGACATGAAGGAGAGTCCAGCACGCCCCTAGGGTTAGTTTTAGTCATCTAGAACTCTAAATTAAACCATAGGCATCTCCTATAGATACCCATCTTTCCCTAGTGGCTAGGGAGAACTTTTCTCCTAACTTATTTTCTTAGGGTTTGCGATAAGGAAAGGAGGCAGCCGCCCACCTCTTTGTTTTGTAAGTTTTCCAGCCTTTCATGGAGAGTAGGTAAACTCTTATACTTCTTTTCATTAGGTATTTTTGATCAATGAATCTATGGTGAGACTTTTGTTCTTAATAATTTGATTTTCTATTTGAATATGTTTCCTATCCCTGTACTTCATCTTATGTGTTCATGTTTTGATAGATTTGGGTGATCAACTTATCTTGATAGGTATGAATGCTATTGTTAGATTCAATTTAGCTTGAGTCAAGCTAATATTGGTACAAGTGACAGTTGTAATTCTAGGAGTCCTAGGTTCAATGGGATTATCAAACCTTGTTGAAATCTATAAGCCGAGATGGAAATAGATGTAGATGAGTTTGGTATTGATTTATCATGCATGCGGAAAAGTAAATCTTAATGCTTGTTCTATGATTCTTCACATGGTGATGTTTGATTAGAAACAATAGAAATTAGTTTTAACGAGATGCGGACTAAATTTTATTAGCATGTTGGAGTCTTGAGTATTCCACTCCTATACCAGTTATTCAAGTGGAGTTGTTTAAGATATTAAGAGGATTACTGTGTTCCAATGAAAATTGATGTCTACGTCTTAGGCTATATATCGATTTGGAGTAATTTATGATTCTTAATTGATTGCAATTTAAATCAAATTCATGCTTTGTGTCTATGATCCATGATTTATTAGATCAAAATAATTACCTAAAGGAGAAGAAGTATGTTTTTAATCAATTGCTTTTCCTAAACTATTTTCTTAATCTTTAGTTTAGTTCTATTTTATTGTTTTCTAGTTTAATTTAACTATTTTGAAAAACCCATAAAAATCCCATTTGGTAAGACTTTCTTTACAATAATATGGCTTTGATTTGTTTCAACCTTCTCTGTGGGATTCGACCCCTACTTGCCCTAGCTATTAGTTATTGGTTTGTGGAGATTTATCTTGTGATTGATCAACGACCGATCAGCGCCATATCTGCAAAAATGACGGATAAATTTCAATTACTGTTCCAGGAGCAAAATTGAATGCTCCCACTGAAACAAGCCCTCAATTTACAATAGTCGCACACAACTTAGTCTGCATGCTTTGTATAAGGTTCTCAAACAAATCTCATAAAATTATATATAATGTTTTCTAACCTTAGACATGCATCAAACAAACCAATGGCAGATAAATACCCGTAATAATTATCAACCACCAAAACATGTTTATAAAATCAAGAAATAAACACCGCAAATAGCAAAGAATACTACTAAGCATCGCATAAACCTGGCTCTGATACTATATGTAGAAATTAAACGGATAGATAAGTTCTTAAACTTACCTTTTGTGGAAGATTAAATTCACACAATTCCCGTAGATTACTTGCTCGCGATCTGGCTTCTTTTACGAGGATCAAAATCTTCACTTGTACAATCCAAGAACCAAGTCTAGATGAGAGTTGTTTAATGGTGTACAACTTTTCCCTCTTTTGCTTTTTTGTTTCGCACTTCTCTTTGTTCTGACTAATTCACAAAGCCAGAAACTTGTTTCAATTTTTGAAACAATAACTACCAATTGTAGTTTTCAATTAGCATGACATTTGCTGATTAATAGGAAATAGGAAATGTGGTGAAATGGTTTGTTAACCGTTCACCATTTCCTTGGTCTTGGGTCAAGCCCATTATGGGCGGCCCAAGTCCAACAATATCTATATAAGAAAATATATATGGAATTGATTTAGATGGATTCAAATAATTACCTCATGTTGAGTAGTGGGAGTATTGAGAGCAAATACAATTCGATATAACCAGAATATATAATATTAATGATATTATTAATAGGATAATAGGTGAAGGAGAATGGGATAATAGGATTGAAATGTTGAAGTAGATTTTTGAGATTATAAAAAAAAATCTCGAAACACAAATTATAGGAGGAGAGAAGTTCAAAAGTAGAAACCAGGAAAAAAAAAGAATTTTGTGCGGCAAAGAAAAAGTGGAGAATTACATATTGCAAAACCTGAATTTAAAGTGGAGATTACATCTTGCAAAACATGAATTTATAGTGGAGAATTACATCTTGCAAAACCTTTAAACATTCATATTTTTAAGAGTATCATAAAAGCTACATAACTGGAATTAACGGTGGGACAAAGGAATTATATAAAAATTGAATATTTAAACGTTACTTGGAATTAATGTAATGAAGTATAATGTTAAGAATTAATTAAGAAATTAAGAATTGTTTTATATATTGTATAACGTTAAGAATTAAATCATTGTATAAAAATATTTGTTGCTGCATATAACGCTAACTTAATGAAACATGAACCCATTTGTTCCTAATTTGGCACATTAACTTCAGCCCAAAGGGAGCCAAAAATACATACATACATACATATATATATACATATATATGTATTTGTTGATATATTTGCATGAAAAGTGTGAAATAATTTAAAAATACATTGATAAAAGGAAAGAATTATTGAAAAAAGGGAAAAAAAGCATAACATTAATGTGATTAAATAACAAATCTTTCCTTAAATAATGTTGTTGAAAAGAAAAAATAACCTTAGACCTACCTTTTTTTAGTGCTTTTTTTATTGAAAATATTAAATTACGTGATTTTTGGACATTAATTATCAAACATATTGAAATTAAATCATTGAAAATTTTCATTTTCAACGGTTTAACAATATTCATTGGTTTAACAAACAGTCCCTTAGTGTTCTAAAAAAGGGAAGGTTGAGCTGCCTCTTTTACAAGAAACCCCTTCTTATTTATTATTGTTGTTAGACTACAATGGAGGTTGGTTACCAAAGCATTTCAAATATAATATTAGATCCTACAACTCTATTGTTTGCTTTCACTTTGACCGGGGGTATAGCAGACAATTCAATCAATACTGGAAATGCACCGTATGTCTATCCGGTCAATGGTGTGAATCACCATCAAAGTGGTTCCTCATTGCCTATTGAAGGTAGAATCCTAAAGTTTCTCCAAGTTTACATATATGACACAGAACACGAGATCTCTAAATAGATTGTGTCATGCCTTTTGACAATCGTTAGAATGATCTTGACCTTGTGCTAGTCAATGGGCTGCTTCAAATGTTGGATGCATACAATTATTTGGTCAAATAGTTTCGAATTACAAGAGATAGGATCAAAGAAACTGAAATTCGTCATATATTAGGATAAAGCTGATAGGCAAACGGAAAAAGGATAGAAGAAAACATAATGTATCATCTGCTTCAAAGGGTGTGACCGTTATTGTTAGTGAGGGAACTTATCAACCATCGAAAGGTAAAGATATTATAGTTGATGAGCATGGTGTTGGTCTTAGGAGGATCATTAAGCTCCATCCGAGTTTTATGGCGATACAATATCCACAATTATTTCCGTATGGAGAAGATTTGTTGCAAGTACAAGCACTTAGACTACATGATACGAATCTAGTTGTTTTAAGATTCAAATCCACCCTTGTGACCCGTCAAGAATCAACTTGAACAACTTTCAACTTCTAGATGTGTATGTCGACAATCTCACCCAAGCAATCTTCTTCTTTCGTCGGCCTTAGACCTCCAATTAGACCTGCAATTGAACACCTAAGATCACAAGATTCACAAGCAATCAAGTATCATAACTTAATTGTTTGCTAGGACTCTACAAGATTGAAGAACCCTAAGTTTTGCTCAAACTAGAACAAAGAAGCTAAGATAATCAATTTGGGTAAAAACCTCAATTTTATTAATCAATTCAACTTGTGTTTACAAGAGGGAGGTAGAGCCTTTATATAGGCAAAGCCTTGCGCAAACCCCCCTTAGAAAAGCCCTACACCGCCTCCTCAATAGCCATAGGCGGCTAACCCTAATGAAGCTTCTAGAAACTATCCAAAAATACAACCAATAGAAAATTAGCTAAGGATTGGACTTAATTAAACAAGGCCGAACCCAAATAAGGTTCTTAACTAAATAAATAACTAATCTAAGATAGAATTAAGCCCACAATGGCCAAATTACAACTCTAATGACCTAATGCTCATCGATTTCAAGAAGAATGCACAACTTGGAATCGATGGAAATATTCCTTTGTTGATGATCTCCAATGGGCTTCAAATGATCTCTGATGGCTTTAAACTCTTCAAGATGAACTCTAATGAGACCAAACAAAGCTTCCTCGAATCTTTTAGCTCTTGCCCTTGTCATTGGGCCTAATGGCATCTTCAATGGATCAAATGGCATCTTAGGCAACTCCGATGAGCTTGAAACTTCTTCCTTAGCATCTTCAAGCTTCTCCAAGCCTCCTTGCCGCATATGCACATCCTTGCCATGATCTCCATTGTGCTCTTCAAGACCATGATGAGTCCTTGGCGCATCATCCCCTCTCCCTTGAAAAGGATTTGTCCTCAAATCTGCATCATTATCAAACAAGGATAAGTCCGAGACATTAAAAGTAGCACTTACATTACCATATTCACTAGGAAGATCTAGCTTGTAGGCATTGTTGTTGATCCTCTCCAAGACTTGGAATGGACCATCTCCACGAGGTAATAGCTTAGACTTCCTCTTCTCAGGGAACCTTTCCTTCCTTAGATGCAACCAAACCCAATCGCCAGGTTCAAAGATGACCTCTTTGCGCCCCTTGTTAGCATTCTTCATGTAGTGTTGAGTTTTCTTCTCAATTTGAGCTCTAACCTTTGTATGAAGATCCCTAACAAAATCTGCCTTGCGTTGCCCATCTATGTCAACTTGCACACTCAAAGGTAAACTCAACAAATCTAATGGAGTTAAAGGATTAAAGCCATACACACATTCAAAAGGTGAAAATCCAGTTGTACTATGTATGCTTCTATTGTATGCAAATTCAACATGAGGTAAACAATCTTCCCAAGTCCTTAAGTTCTTTTTAATCAAAGCTCTAAGTAAGGTAGACAAAGTCCTATTAACTACTTCAGTTTGACCATCAGTTTGAGGATGACAAGTAGTTGAAAATAACAACTTAGTACCTAACTTAGCCCACAAAATTCTCCAAAAGTGACTTAAGAACTTAGCATCTCTATCACTCACAATCGTCCTAGGCATTCCATGTAGTCTAACAATCTCTTTAAAGAACAAATTAGCTACATTAATGGCATCATCAGTTTTGGTGCATGCAATAAAGTGTGCCATCTTAGAAAACCTATCAACAACCACAAAGATAGAATCTTTACCTCTCCTAGAACGAGGTAATCCTAACACAAAATCCATGCTAATATGAGTCCATGGTTCATGAGGAATAGGCAAAGGACTATACAAACCATGAGGTTTAGATGTAGATTTAGCTTGCAAACAAGTAATGCAACTAGAAACATGCTTTCCTACATCATATCGCATTTTAGGCCAAAAGAAGTGTTCATGCAATATCTCATATGTTCTATCAACACCAAAGTGACCCATTAAACCACCCTCATGCGATTCCCTCACAAGCACAAAACGCAAAGAACAAGTAGGTATACACAATCTAGATTCTTTAAACAAAAATCCATCATGCTTATAATACTTCCCAAATCCAGAATTCTCACATGCTTTAAACACATCACTAAAGTAAGCATCACTAGCATATAAGTCTTTAATAAACTCAAATCCAAGAAACTTAGAATCAAGCATGGAAAGTAAAACATACCTCCTTGATAAAGCATCGGCTACAACATTCTCCTTACCTTTCTTGTAGCGCACCACATATGGAAAGGATTCAATGAACTCAATCCACTTAGCATGCCTCTTATTCAGCTTTTGTTGGCCATTTAAGTACTTCAAGCTCTCATGATCCGTATGAATCACAAACTCCTTAGGCCACAAATAATGCTGCCATGTTTGTAATGCCCTAACAAGAGCATACAACTCCTTATCATAGGTAGGATAGTTCAACGCAGCCCCATTCAACTTCTCACTAAAGTATGCCACGGGTTTCCCTCCTTGCATGAGCACTGCGCCAATACCTAGACCTGAAGCATCACATTCAATCTCAAAAGATTGTTAAAGTTAGGTAAAACAAGCAAAGGAGCATTAGTTAATTTATCCTTCAAAGTCTCAAATGGTTCTTGTTGCTCTTTTCCCCACTTGAATGGTGCATTCTTCTTCATCACACTAGTAATAGGAGCGGCTAAGGTGCTAAAATCCTTAACAAACCTCCTATAGAATCCGGCCAAGCCATGGAAGGATCTCACTTGACTAACGTTGGTGGGGGTTGGCCAATCCTTGATTGCTTTGATCTTCTCCTCATCAACATGTATACCTTGCGCAGAGACCACAAAACCAAGAAAAACAAGCTCGTTTGTGCAAAAGGTGCACTTCTTAAGGTTAGCATACAACTTCTCAACCCTAAGTACATCTAAAACACATCTCAAATGCTCAATATGTTCCTCTAAGTTGCGGCTATACACAAGTATATCATCAAAATAAACAACAACAAAATTTCCAATATAAGCTCTTAAAACATGATTCATTAATCTAATGAAAGTACTAGGTGCATTAGTTAATCCAAAAGGCATAACTAACCATTCATACAATCCTAACTTAGTTTTAAAAGCAGTTTTCCACTCATCACCCTCTTTCATGCGAATTTGATGAGATCCACTCTTAAGATCAATCTTTGAAAATAAGCAAGAACCATGCAATTCATCAAGCATATCATCTAATCTAGGAATAGGGTGGCGATACTTAATTGTTATGTTGTTTATTGCCCTACACTCCAAGTTCCATCCTTCTTTGGAACAAGCAAAACTGGAACTGCACATGGAGAAAGGCTCTCGCGCACATAACCCTTTTCTAGCAACTCTCCAACTTGTTTCTCCAACTCTTTTATTTCATCAGGATTTGTCCTATAAGCTGGCTTGTTTGGAATTTGCGCCCCAGGGATGAAGTCAATTTGATGTTCAATCCCTCTAATTGGTGGTAAACCACTAGGAATCTCCTCAGGAAACAAATCTGCAAACTCATCTAAAAGAGAAACAATTTTGCTTGGAAGTTCTCCAGCCAAGTTGTTAGTGCTCACAAGTGTATTTTTAAGCAAAAGTAAGAATAAACCAGGATTATTTTTCAAAGCACTCTTAATCTCACTCTTAGAAGCTAACATACACTCTTTAACAACTTTCTTAGAACTAGCTTGCACAATTGATGTATTTCCAACGCAATCACTAGAACTATCATGCTTTGCCCTTTCTTTAACCTTAAATTCATCCTCTAACTTAGCAAAATCCTTTTTCAATTTAAATTGATCTTTTAAAGCTTCTTGAGGTGATAAAGGAATTAAAGTAATAGGCCTCTTACCATGCATAAAGGTGTACTTGTTGGACTCACCATCATGCTTCACCTTGTTGTCAAATTGCCATGGTTGACCAAGTAGCACATGGCATGCTTGCATTGGCAAAACATCACACAAGACATCTTCTTTGTACCTGCCCAAAGAAAGAGAACTAAAACTTGTTTGTTACGTTAATCTCTCCTTGTCGTTGATCCATCCTAAACTATAGGGTTTAGGGTGTTTGGAAGTGGGGTAATTGCAACTCCTTTACTAATAAACACTAGCTATGTTTGTACAACTCCCACCATCAATGATCAAACTACTAGGCTTTCCATTCGCATACATCCTCATATGGAACAAGTTTTCTCTTTGATTTTGCACATCATCTCTCACATATGCACTCAAGGCTCTCCTAGCAACCAAATTCTTAAGTGAAGCCAACTCATCACCATCATCATCTCCCTCTTGCGCAGAACCTCCTTCATCATCTCCATCACTAAAGTCCTCTTCTTCACTCACAATTTCACCATGATCATTAGAAACATCACCTTTTTGTTAACACAGTCCTTAGCATAATGACCATAACCTTGACACTTGAAACACTTAAGGTGAGATTTAGAGTTAGAACTAGAAGAAGATGAAGATTTAGAATCGGATTTAGGTGTTACTAACCCCTTTTGCGCCACCTCCTTACTTTGAGTTTTCTCATCTTTCTTGGTTGGAGTTTTCCATGAGTTTGATGATGAAAATCCTCTCCTTGTTGCGCCACTCCTTTTGATTTGCCCCTCGGCCTTCAATGCATGTTGTAACAACTCCTCCACATCATAGTGTTGTTGCATCTCCACAATGTCATGAATCTCCCTATTCAATCCCGCAAGAAACCTAGCCATGGTGGCTTGTGGAGCTTCTTTAATTTTAGCCCTTGATATCAACAACATCATCTCGGTGTAGTACTCATCTACACTCTTTGATCCTTGTCTCAAAGTTTGTAAGCTTTGCTATAGAGAATTGTTGTAAAAGCTTGGAACAAACCTCTTTCTCATGCAACTCTTCAATTCGGCCCATGTGTCAATTGGCCTCTCCAAATTCCTTCTCCTTAACTGCACCAATTGATTATACCAATTCAAAGCATTCTCAACAAATTCAAGGATAGCAATTTGTACCTTCTTAGCCTCAGCAAAAGGATGAAAATCAAAGTACATGTCCAATTTAGACTCCCAATCCAAGTAATCCGCAGGTGTCCCTCTCCCATTGAACTTTGGTATTTTGTACTTGATGTTGTCCTTAGGCTCATCTCTTTGTTCTCCTCTCCTAGGCCGCAAGTTTTCATTGTAAGCTTGGCCTCCAAGTTCTTGTTGCCTCAATCTCTCCATAGGATCAACTCTCCTAGCAATTTGCCTTTGTTGAACTTGTTGTTGTTGTTGATCCCTTTGCTCATTGTTTGGTGCGGCATTGTTTTCTCTTTGTTGAGGTGGTGGTTCTTGTTGATTTCGAACCTCCAAGGCATCTAATCTTGTTGTGATAGTACCTAATTGTTGCAAGATAGCTTGCAACGAGGTAGCCACATCATTGGCTTGATTTTGATCTCCCATTATACCTACACACAAAGAAAAAGTTATTAATAAAAATCCCTCACTAGTGTGTGTGTGTGATTTACCTTTGTTGTGCTCTCGTGTTTGCACTCAACCTATGGAATTGGCGATCCACTACTCTCTTAATGATCTCACAAGATTATGCCTTTTTCTAGCTTCAATAGGCCTAATAGGAGCAAATTGTTAGAGCCTCCTTTCTTCTCGTGACCTACTTGACGAACAAACAATTAACTTGAGTGAATCAAAAACAAAAAGTGATCTATACAATCCAAACAGCCTTTTGTCTACCCAAACTTGCTGACACAAAACACAATTAGCAACACAAATCAATCAATTTAATCAATTATAAACCCTAGTACCACTTAGATCCAATTTTGTACCACTTGTCTCCAATAGGGTTTAAAACTTGAAATTCTTCAAATTAGATCTCAATTCACAGCAAAAGCAACCCAAGAATCTCAAATAAACAATCAATTAGAGTTAGATGCAATCAATCAAACAATTGCTAAAACAAACCCTAATCCCCAATATACCCGGACAAGAAACCCTAGGTCAAAGGTGCGGCAGACACAAAAGATTTTTTTGATTTTTTTCAATATTTTTCCCAGAAAAATCACACTAAAAGAAGTCTAGATGTCAAATTTCAAAGTTTTCCGAGTTCAAACGAAGCCAGAATAAATTTCACAAGTTTCTGGTCGAATTTTTTTTTATATTTTTTTGATATTTTTTCGATTAAACTACAAGGTATGAGGACTCCAAATCTGAAGTTTCAGGTCGATTTGGAG
>AWUE01012447.1:0-117458 GCA_001974825.2 Corchorus olitorius
TACATGTGGTCCAAAGCAGAAACCCACTGGCAAGCAAAGTTAGTCTAATATTGGTGGCCCAAAGGAATGAGATCAAACAATTCAAGATGGTGATAAGGCCCGTGATCAACCCAAAGTTAAGAGTAAATAATTAACAAGGAGGGCTTGACACAATTTAGAAAAGGTAGTTCCATGTTAAAACTTGCGTAAAGATGCAATGCAAAAAGCTATCAATAAAAATAAATTAAGGGAACAGGAATATGCAAAATGTAATTTAATAAATTAAAGAGAACATTTTTTTTTGGGTTTTTTAAGCTTTGGATACTAAAATGAGAACCAAATACTAATTAGAAAAGACTCACTAATTAAACTATCCTACTAAAATTGCTGAAATGAACTATCAATTAGGAAAATGATCAAAATGCCCCCTAATACAAAAATTAAGAAACAATTTCAACTTAATTTAAAGGATACTGGCTAAAAATGGGTGTCTACATAATGAAGACTTATATGCTATAATTGCTATGGTTGATGCTTTGAATTGCTTGAATTGCTTGATTGGCTCGACACTTTCTTTGTGAGTCAAGTATTTCGTTAGCTCATCTATTTAGTCATCACACTTATGGGACACAACACACACATGTGCATTCACATTGAGGACAATGTGTCTTTTAAGTGTGGGGGAGAGAGTCTAATGGAGAGTCTACATGCATAGAATTCATGAAATTTTTCGAAAATTTTGCACAATTTTGAATTTTTCATGCATATATTAAGTGCTTAATTTGATTGTGATTGATGAATGCTTAGAATTTTTAAGAATGCTTTATTTGATTGATTGATTTTTAGCATAATATCTTATTTCTTAGAATTAGGTAAAATTAGAGTTTTGTGATATGATCTTATTGTTTACTTCTTCTATGATTATCTATTTCTAGAACTTGTGTTTAATTTTTATTGAAATTACAATTATGAAAGTATGTTATGGATATGTCAAGAACAAGTGTGGGGGACTACTTAAATAAAAAGGGTAGTTAAAAAATTGTTTTCATAAAAAGAAGTCTTTTCATGCAAGAGGAGAAGAGGTATTTCTGCTTTTAAAAAAAAAATTCAATACATTGTTGTCACTCTTTTCTTAAACAAAAGGAGTTAGTAACCCTTGGAAAAAGGATAAGAGGCATGGAATTGCAGAAATATTATCCCTCTAAAAAAATAAAAAAGAAGGAGTCCTTCTAGAGTGCTAGTAGCCTCAAAAATGGGAGTTAGTAACCCCAAATCATGAACACTTCGAGGTTAGTAACCTCAATTTTCTAAAAACCAATTACCCTTTGAAAATCTACTATAATCCACGAAAACCTTGATTTGTATCCATGATATGCATTCGTTTGAGTGATGGAGATAAAGATGAAGACATAAGCTTATGGAAAGAAGTAGTTATAGGATGTGATGAATGATAAGTTATTAGAACTACTTTAATTATGGTTACTTAAGAATAAAGATGCTTGTTATTTCTTGATCTTTTGAATTAAGTGCTCTTATTATTCTTTATTATTTTGATTTCATGATTGCATTAATCCTTGATATGTGTATGAATAAAAATTTTATTTTTGAAAAGAATGGATTTAAACGTAGATTTGTACAAAATTTGTTCTGATTTTCATACTAACCATGAGTTTATCGAGTCAGTCTAAACATGTTTGTGGGTATCGTCCTAGTTAAGTAAACCCTCAGGTGACATAACACCTCCTGAGTACCTTTACCAGTCTCAGTTTTAAATGGCTTGCGTCACGTGCTAAGTGCCGTCGTACACCTACGAAAGTGGAATCTTTATTTGCTTCAGTCTTTGTTTTTGTTTTCTTAGTTTTTATGTAGTAGTTTGCTAGGGACTAGCAAAGATTTAGTGTGGGGGAAATTATGATCGAGCTAAAAAAGACCCTATTTTTATGATCATTTTCCTATGTACTTTTTACTATTTTTATGTGGAATTTAACCCTATTTTATAAGTATTTGTGTTTTTAGGTCTTGAAGACAAGAAAAGTGGAAACTTGTTGTTTTTCACTATTTTTGGAGCTATTTTGATGCTTTTTTACTCAAATATGGAAAAAGCAATTTTGAGTAAGGATTTGGAAGATTCGAAGTTTGTGTTTGAAGACTATTTGAAGATAATTTGAAGACTTGAAGATTATTGAAGAATCATTTCAAGAGCAAGAATTGAAGATTGGAGCTTAAATTGCGAAGGATTGAAGACAAGCCATTTATAAGCCTTTAAGCTAAGGAATTTTGGATATTTTATATGGGAAAATACTCAGCCCATATAAGCCCATAATTGGAGTTAAAATCCCAATTAATGCCGCCTATATCCAAGGAGATATCCAATTCCCGCTTATTCCCGCTTCTAGTCCTAACAGGATTAGGATTCAGCGCAGTTTTGGTAGAAAAATCATAACTTTCTACTCAGACCTCCGTTTTAGGCCCATGAGTACTCGTTGGAAAGCTAACTCCGAGATTTACAACTTTCCTTTGAAGTCCAGGACCCAGTTCTGCCCAAGGCCAAAAACGCCGTCGAAGTCCCTGCACGAATCCAGAATTTTTCAGGATCCTATTTTGACTAGGATTTTGGTTCTAGGAAGACTTTTAATCTAACTTAGAGTCTAAGTTAGACCCTAAAACGTCCTAGACTCCTTTACTACTTAGAATTGGATTTCCTAGGGTTATTTCCACTATAAATAGCCACCCCCTGTAACACAAATCACATACCTTCACACATATAATTTTCTCTTCTTCTTTTTCTCTTCTAGTTTTAGTTTTTCTTCTAGTTTTAGGGCTAGGGTGCCACCACCCTCTCTTTTCATAGAGAGGGGCGGCAACCCTAGGTTATTCAAGAGGATATTTCGCCTTCAAGTCTTGTAAGTTTTCTTCAGCCTCTCATGGATTTGGGAAAATCCATGAGTAGCTAAATTCTTAATACTTCTAATCCTTTGGTGAATTCAATCAATTGATGATGGTGAAATTTTTGTTCTTATAATTTGCTATTTTGTTTTTGATAGATAGCATGTTAAACTCTGTTTTATTTCATGATCTTGATTTTTATTGATTTATTCCGGCTGGTAAATTGATAATTTGAGAGATCGATTGCTAAATCAGGCGGAATAGTTAACCCTCGAGTCTGATTGTGTGGTAGCACATTGATGACGTTTAGTAGGCGCACAATGGGTTTTTCATGCCAGTGATCGGATCTTTTCTAGTTATTGTATGGTTTTACTTGTTAAGCATGTGTGAAAGAACTAATTAAATAGTTGATCTTAATGCTTTGTTGCTTGGTAAATCTTTAAGTTTTAACCGGTAATCGATTTGTTAAGTAATAAAAGGGGTAATTTAAGCTTTAACCGGTAATCTTACCTAAATAGCATGTTAGGATTTTCCTAGACCAGTTATCATCAAGGATTTAATATTGAATTCATCTTTTAAATCAAAGACCCATAATCAATTTGATTGTTTTCTACCATTGGAGAAGAAGTATGCCTTTAATTATTGTTTTCTTTCTTAATTGCCATAAATTTAGATTTAATTTACTTTGCTCTGTTTTTAGTTTAATTGTTTTCTTTTAATTGTTATTTTCAATCCTCTGTTTTTACGCAAAGCTTTTGAGAGTTTTTTAAGGATTGTATCTTCGGATAAGGTCTACTCCCCTTCTCCGTGGGATCGACCCCTGCTTGCCTTGTCTACTTAGTTAGGATTTTGTGGGGATTATTTTTATGATTGCTGACGACCGATCAACACCATATAAAGAAATTTGTAAGCGCTCATGAGGATTTTCATGAGACTCTCCTTGAAAGATTGGCAGCATGCAGATCACTCCAGAATTCAGCTTGTATGATGTATCCATGGTTGGATAGTCAATGCAAAGTGGTGGCAATTCACAGTTGAAATTCAGCTCTCTTAACGAACGTTGTTGCTCCATTGGTTTTTTCCTACAAAACAGAGAAGATCAAGTGTAAAACGAATATAGAAAAGAAAAAAGAAAATAATAAACAATCTCCCCGGTAATGGCGCCAAAATTTATGATCGGTCGTCAGCAAATCATAAAAATAAAAATCTCAACAATCACTAACTAAAGATACTTAGGGCAAGCAAGGGTCGATCACACAGAGAGATAAGTTATTATTCTTTTTCTTAAAACAAACAAATAAAATAAAGAAGATTTTAAAAGTAGAATTAAATCAAATCAAACTAGTAATTAAAATTATCTAAGAAAGCAATCAAGAAAATAAAGATAACAATTAATCAGAAAGCAGAAGATAAATTGAGAAAATAATTAAGAGAACCCTCCAACATAGAATTAATATCCCTCTTGACAACAATAACATGGATCATTGATATCTAAAGATTATGAAAACAATGGATAGCTTGCTTGGAATTTAATCCTAAATTACCTTAATTGGATAAAGCTCTTGATTCAGTGTGAATTATCCCTTTTATTCTTTAAACAATTACCTCTTGATCCAGTGTGATAATTACTCAAGAATAAAGCATTAAGATCTAGTAATTTACAAGCACAATGGGCAATTAAAAATTGGTCAAAGATTCTTAAATCACTTGGAAGGAAGATCCTTCGCTTCCAATTGCTACCAAAAAATTAAATCCAAAAATCCTTCAAGATTTAATTTAGCTAATGCTACTTAATTTATCAAGAAAGTGCTAGCTTCAATCTATCAAAACAAGCAACATAGAATTCATGCAGAGATATTAAGAAATACCATATTAATTTTCATATAAAAGCACAAAATCTCACCATGATATAAGTCAAGAGATTAATTAAATTCTACATTGGAGAAAAGAAAAGGATTACTCACTCATGAATTGAGTGAGCATCCAAAGAATAAGAAGAAAACTTATTTATGGATGGAAGGAAGAGGGGGGCGGCGGGTCCTAGGGATTTCTCCTCCAAATCTTCAACAATTCTTCAAAATAAAATCTCTAGATCTACATACATCAAAAACCTAGACCTAAGGTGGCTATTTATAGTGGAAATAACCCTAGAAAATCCAATTCTAAGTAGGAAAGGAGTCTAGGACGTTTTTAAGTCTAACTTAGACTCTAAGTTAGATTAAAAGTCTTCCTAGAGTAGAATCCAAGTTAAAATAGGATCCTGGAATTTTCTGGAATTATGCAGGGACTTCAACGTCGTTTTTGAGCTTGGAGATGGCAGAACTGGCTCTTGGACTTCAAAGGAAAGTTGTAGATCTCGGAGTTAGCTTTCCAACAAGTACTCATGGGCCTAAAATGGAGGTCTGAGCAGAAAGTTATGATTTTTCTACCGAAACTGCGCTGAATCCTAATTTTGTTAGGACTAGAATCGGGAATCCACAGGAATTGGATATTTCCTTGAATATAGGAGCACAAATTGGGATTTTAATTCCAATTATGGGCTTATATAGGCTGAGTATTTTCCCATATTAAATATCCAAAATTCCTTAGCTTCCGAGTTTCTTCATGGCTTGTCTTCAATCCTTCGCAATTAAAGCTCCATTCTTCAATTCTTGCTTCTTGAAAATAATTCTTCAATGATCTTCAAATCTTCAAATTATCTTCAATAAGTCTTCAAACACGAACTTTGAATCTCCAAATCTATACTCAAAATTACTTTGCTCATATATGTGTAAAAAGTCATCAAAATATCTCCAAAAGTAGTGAAAATTATCAAATTATCAAATTCACATCTCATAAAGACTCAAAACACAATTATTAACAAAATAACATATATTTGAGCATAAATAGATCCAAAAACATAATAAAATAGCCATAAAAATTGGATTGTTTTTTGCTCGATCAGCAAGCTAGGGCAAGAGAAAGATGCAGAATAAATCATGCAAAGAAACAAATAGAGAGTTCAATAAGTCACGATTCAAAGAAG
Organism: Corchorus olitorius; assembly: GCA_001974825.2. Lineage (NCBI taxonomy): Eukaryota > Viridiplantae > Streptophyta > Magnoliopsida > Malvales > Malvaceae > Corchorus > Corchorus olitorius. The sequence goes on from AWUE01012447.1 coordinate 5,891, forward strand.
GGAAAGGGTTAAGTCAAGAAACCGAATGGAACATATCAGGAACCAAGTATTACAGGGAAAGTTTTAGCAACCAGGGATCATTTTCAAGGCAAGTCGTCTCAGAAGTTTTAAGAAATATAAGTCTATCTCAAGATGACCGGCAAGTCTTTCAGTTCATATTCGAGAATCAAAGCTAATCTTGCTCGATCCAGGGCGATCTTTCTTCAAAGAATTTCAATTGATCCAGTGCGATTGGTCAAGAAAGTTTCCTAAAGTAATCTGGTGCGGTCAATCAAGAAAGTTTCCAGTTGTTTAGGTTTATCTTCAAGTGATCCAGTGCGGTCAATCAAGAAAGTTTATAGTGGTTTAATTAAGTTTATCTTCAAGTGATCTGATGCTGTCAGTAAAGAAAGTTTCAAGTGGTTTGGGTTTATCTTCAAGAGATTTGATGCGGTCCATCAAGAAAGTGTCTAGTGGTTTAAGCTATTTAGAGAGATTCGATGATGTTTCTTCTTCAAGATATTCGGATTGGTTCCGTGGGATCTTTCCTCAACTTATTCAGATTGATTCGGTGCGATCTTTCATCAAGTTATTCGGGTTGATTCAGTGTGATCTTTCTTAAAACTATCTAGATTTATTGTTTCTTGTTTTTTGATTCGGTGAATCAAGTTAATGCGGTGCATTATTTCTTCAAAATTTGATTCGGTGAATCAATTTAGTGCGGTGCAGTATTTATTTCTTCAAAGAATAATTCGGTGAATCAAGTTAATTGAGAGCAATATTTCTTCATTTGTGATCCGGTGAATCAAATTAACTCGATGCAGTATTTTCTTCAAAGAATGATTCGGTGTGATGTCTCTTCATTTTGTGATTCAGTGAATTAGATGAACTCAACACAGTATTTCTTCAAAGATTGATTCGTTTCAAGTTTAATAATTGACCACGGATTGGTCTCTTTCTTAGTTTTTCTGGAATAAGTGGGTGTCTACGTCTTTGCGCACTTCCCAACTCTCAGAAAGTATACAAACTACTCTTTTGTATACTTCCCAATAATTAGAAAGCTCGCCATAAAGAAAAATAAGGCCCAACATAAAAATAAATTTAAAAAACGCAATAATTAAAATAAATCTGCACGTGACCTACCCCTTAGTGACCCTACCCAGCCCTGGGTGACCCCAGGCTGTTTTAAGGCCTTTTCTGGTGCTACTCGGCCCTGGGTACCCCTACCCGCCCTTGGGTACCATCAGACTTCAATTAGGTTACAAAAGCAAGCAAAGTGATGAACTTGACTTTGGGTGGTTTTTCCTTGCTCAAATCATCTCCAAATGTCTTAAATTGAACTTCAAGGGACTTCATATCTTCAAGATAAGTTCGAACAAAGCCCATGAGTGATTCTTTGAACTTCTTAGCTCTTAATCTTGTCATAGGACCATCAGACAAACTCAATGGATCAAATGGCTTCTTATTGAGCTTTGGTGCAAGTGCATCTTGATCTCCTTGGTCTCCTTGCATCTTCATGCCTCCATGCAGCCCATGCACATCCTCTCCATGCTCTCCATGATCATGATCAGCCTTGGGCGCATCATCCCCTCCCCCTTGAAGAAGATTTGTCCTCAAATCTGCATCATTATGTAAAAGAGACAAGTCAGCAACATTAAAGGAACCACTTATATAACCATACTCACTAGGAAGATCTAGTTTGTAGGCATTGTTGTTAATCCTCTCCAACATTTGGAATGGATCATCTCCACGTGTCTCCACGTGTCAGGAAATCTCTCATTCCTTAAGTGCAACCACACCCAATCTCCAGGCTCAAAGATTACTTCCTTGCGTCCCTTGTTAGCCATCTTCATGTAATGTTGTGTTTTCTTCTCAATGTTAGCTCGCACCTTCTCATGAAGATCCCTAACAAATTCAGCCTTTCTTTTGCCATCCATGTCAACTTGCACACTCAAAGGTAAACTCATCAAATCCAAAGGAGTCAAAGTGTTACCATACACAATTTCAAAAGGTGAATATCCAGTAGTACTATGTATACTCCTATTATATGCAAATTCAACATGCGGCAAACATTCTTCCCAAGTTCTCAAGTTCTTTTTAATTAAAGCCCAAGCAAGGTAGATAAAGTTCTATTAACAACTTCAGTTTGTCCATCTGTTTGAGGATGACATGTTGTTGAAAACATCAATTTCGTCCCTAGCTTATTCCACAAAGTTCTCCAAAAATGACTTAAGAACTTAGTATCTCTATCTGAAACAATGGTTCTAGGCATTCCATGTAATCTAACTATCTCCCTAAAGAACAAGGCAGCTACATTAATGGCATCATCAGTCTTAGAACATGCAATAAAATGTGCCATCTTGGAAAACCTATCAACCACAACAAACACAGAATCCCTACCCTTTTTAGATCTAGGCAATCCTAACATAAAGTCCATACTAATGTGTGTCCACGGTTCATGAGGAATAGGTAAAAGGGTGTACAATCCATGAGGTTTAGATGTTGACTTAGCTTGCAAACAAACAATACAACTAGAAACATGTTTTTCTACATCATGTCGCATCTTAGGCCAAAAGAAGTGTTCGTGCAAAATTTCATATGTTCTATCAACACCAAAATGACCCATCAATCCCCCCTCATGCGATTCCCTAACTAGAAACTCACGCATAGAACAAGAAGGAATACATAATCTAGATTCTTTAAACAAAAATCCATCATGCATATAGAAATTTCCAAAACCAGATTTCACCAAAATAAACATCCATAGCATACAAGTCTTTAATGTACTCAAATCCTAGAAATTTAGATTCAAGTGTGGAAAGCAATACATACCTCCTTGATACTGCATCAGCCACTACATTCTCCTTACCTTTCTAATATCGCACAACATAAGGAAAAGATTCTATGAATTCCATCCACTTAGCATGCCTCTTGTTCAACTTTTGTTGGCCTTTCAAGTACTTCAAACTCTCATGATCAGTGTGGATAACGAACTCTTTAGGCCACAAGTAATGCTGCCAAGTTTGCAATGCTCTCACAAGTGAATATAACTCCTTGTCATAAGTTGGATAGTTCAATGCAGCCCCATTCAATTTCTTACTAAAGTAAGCTACGGGCTTCCTTCCTTGCATCAAAACAGCTCCAATTCCTACACCAGAAGCATCACATTCAATTTCAAAAGTAGAATTAAAATCAGGCAAAACAAGCAAAGGGGCATTAGTAAGCTTAGTCTTTAATGTCTCAAACGTCTTTTGTTGTCTTGGACCCCATTCGAATGGTGCATTCTTCTTCATCACACTTGTTATAGGTGCTGCCAAGGTGCTAAAGTCCTTAACAAACCTCCTATAAAATCCAGCCAAGCCATGGAATGATCGAACTTGACCAATATTGGAAGGTATTGGCCAATCTTTGATGGCTTTGATCTTTTCTACATCTACTTCAATGCCATACGCACTCACAACAAAACCAAGAAAAACAAGCATATTTGTGCAAAATGTGCACTTCTTAAGGTTAGCATACAACTTCTCAAACCTAAGTACATATAACACACAACGCAAATGCTCAACATGATCCTCTAAAGTGCGGCTATACACAAGTATATCATCAAAGTAGACAACCACAAACTTGCCAATAAAAGCTCTTAAAACATGGTTCATTAGCCTCATAAAAGTACTAGGTGCATTTGTCAAATCCAAAAGGCATAACTAACCATTCATACAATCCAAGTTTAGTTTTAAAGGCAGTCTTCCATTCATCACCCTCTTTCATGCGAATTTGATGGTACCCACTCTTAAGATCAATCTTAGAAAATAAACTAGCACCATGCAATTCATCTAACATATCATCAAGTCTAGGTATAGGATGACGATACTTAACTGTTATGTTGTTGATAGCTCAACAATCAACACACATTCTCCAAGTTCCATCCTTCTTTGGAACACCACATGGAGAAAGGCTTTCTCACACATATCCCTTTTCAAGCAACTCTCCAACTTGTTTCTCCAACTCCTTAGTCTCATCAGGATTTGTCCTATAGGCTGGCCTATTAGGAATTTGCGATCCAGGGATGAAATCAATTTGATGTTCAATCCCTCTAATGGGTGGTAATCCACTAGAAATTTCTTCAGGAAACGCATCTGCAAATTCACTCAAAAGAGACACAATATTGCTTGGAAGATCTCCAGCCAAGTCGTTAGTACTCATTAGTGTATTCGAAACAAAAGTAAGATCATGTAAGAATTCTCAGGCAAAGCACTCTTAATCTCACTCTTAGTAGCTAACATACACTCTTTACTAACTTTCCTAGAGTTCTCTTTCTTTTCACCCAAAACAACCCTAGTTTCAATGCCACAATCATCCACCTTAGGTTCGGTTTTACTCTTTTCCTTATCCCTAAATTCAGCATCCATTTTAGCAAAATCCTCCCTCAATTTCAATTGATCTTTTAAAGTTTCTTGAGGTGATAAAGGAATTAAAGTAATAGGTACCTTATTATGGACAAAAGTGTATCAATATGTCTCTCCATCATGGTTCACCTTGTTGTCATATTGTCATGGTCTCCCAAGCAACACATGACAAGCATGCATATGTAGAACATCACACAACACGTCCTCTTTGTATCTGCCAAGACAAAGTGAAACCAAAACTTTTTTGTTAACCATAATCTCTTTTTTCTATCATTGAACCAACCTAAGCTATAGGGTTTGGGATGTTTAGGAGTAGGTAGTTGTAACTCCTTCACCAAGTAAACACTAGCTATATTTGTACAACTCCCTCCATCTATAATCACACTACTTGGTTTTCCATTCACTTAACATCTAGTGTGAAATAGATTCTCCCTTTGATTCTTGACATCTCCTTTCACATATGCACTCAAAGTTCTCCTAGCTACCAAACTCTTAAGTGGAGCTAACTCTTCACCATTATCATCATCAATTGCAGCCTCATCATCATCCCCTTTCAACAACCCTTCTAGGCCGCAAGTTATCCGAGCAAGCTTCTCCACCAGCTTCTTGCTCTCTCAATCGATCTAATGGACCTCCCCTAGCAGCTACCCTAAGAATTCTAGGCTCCCCCAAAGCATCATTGATCGGTCGTCAACAATCATAAAAATAATCCCCACAAAAACCTAGCTAAGTAGATAGGGCAAGTAGGGGTCAAATCCCACAGAGAAGGGGAATAGACTTATCCAAAGGATAAAATCTTCTCAAGAATCACTCAAAAGATTTGCTTAAAAACAGGGAATTAAAAATCACAATTAAAAGAAAACAATTAAACTAAAAATAAAGCAAAGAAAATTAAATCTAAACTATGGCAATTAAGAAAGAAAACAATAATAAGAAAGCATACTTATTCTCCAATGATAGAAATCAATCAAATTAACTATAGATCATTGGTTTAAAAGATGAATTTAATCTTTTATTTTTGATGATAATTGGTTTAGGGAAACCCTAACATGTATTTTAGATAAAGATCCTTCTCAGGTTAAATTATCTCTTTTATTACTTAACAGCCAACTTCCTTCTCAGGGTGGAAGATTGCTAAGAACAAAGCAGTAAGAACAATTATTTTTCACACATGTTTAACAAGTAAAATCAAACTTACTAAATAAGGTTTACCAATCTCATGGATCGTTTCTCAACGAATCCAATTTGTTACCACACAATCAAGCTCAAGTTCTCACTCTAAGCTTAGATTTAACTATAGATCTATCCAATTACATCAATACTGGCCATATATATCCATAATCATCAAGATCATAAAATTAAAACAGAGATCAAAAAACTATCAATCAAGAACAAACATTAAATTATAAGCACAAAAATCTCACCATAATTAATTGATTGAAATCACCAAAGGATAAGAAGTATTAAGAATTTAGCTATTCATGGATTTAGGAAAATCCATGAGAGGCATAAGAAAACTTACAGGACTTGAAGGGGCGGAATCCTTCTTGATAAAACCCTAAGTTTGCCGCACCCCTCTAAGAGAAGAGAGGGTGTCGACTCCTTAGCCTAAAACTAAAAGAAAAACTAGAAAAATAGATGAAGAGAAAAGATTATGAGGGATTGTGATTTGTGTTACATAGGATGGCTATTGATAGTGGACTAATTTGACTCCATATAGACTTAGGAAGGGCATAGGACGGTTTAGAGGCTGACTTGGTCTCCAAGTTGGCTTAAAAGTCTTCCTAGAACCGAAATCCAAGTGAAAATAGGACTCTAGAAAATTCTGGAATCGCACAGTAACTTCGACAGCAATTTCGGACTTGAAGATGGCAGAACTGGGCTTTGGGCTTCAAAGTAAAGTTGTAGATCTCAGAGTTAGCTTTCCAATGCCTACTAATGGGTCTAATTCGGAGGTCTGAGCAGAAAGTTATGGCCTTTTTACCGATATTGCGCTGAATCCTAATCCAACTAGAACTAGTATGCGGGAATATGCGGGAATTGGATATTTCCTTAGGCTTGTGCGGCACCAATTGGAATTTTAACTCAGATTGTGGGCTTATATGGGCTGAGTATTATCCCATATAAAATATCCAAAATTCCATGTCTTCAAAGTCTTCAAAGGCTTCGTCTTCAATCCTTCGCGATTTAAGCTCAATCCTCAATTCTTGCCTCTTGAAATAATTCTTCAATAGTCTTCATATCTTCAAATTATCTTCAATTAATCTTCAATCACGAGCTTCGAATCTCTAAATCTTCACTGCAAATTGCTAAGTCCATATTTGTGCAAAAGTCATCAAAATAGCTCCAAAAATAGTGAAAAACTACAAGTTTTCACTTTTCTTCTCTTCAAGACCTAAAAACACAAATACTTGCAAAATAGGGTTAAAATATACATATAAATACCAAAAAGCATAGGAAAATGATCATAAGAATAGGGTTAATTTTGGCTCAATCAATCATCACTTAATTGGTGAACTTCATTAGCCAAGGTCTCCATTCTTAGATTAATTCAAGCAGACAATAATCCATTTGTTGCACTAGGTTTTGCAACAAGGTAGCCAAATCGGCTTGATTTTCTCCATCTTTTTTAAACCCCCATTGTACTTGCAAATAAAAGGTTAGTAAAAATAAAGAAAATTCCTCACAAACACACACACGTGTTTACCACAACTTTCACTCGTGTATGCACTCAACTATGGTCTGGCAAAACCCCTAATCACTCTTGATAGTCTCACCCACACTCTTTAGCTTTAATAGGCCTAATAAGAACAACTTGTAAGGATCAATTCGCTCATCTCATGACCTACTTGAGGAACAAACAATTAGTAGTAAAAACTAGATGAAACTCAAAGTAGTGATCTCAAACAAAACAAACCAACTTGTAGAACCCAAATTCGAAACACTTAATTTCCAACTTGATTTCGATGAGCTCCAAACTTAAGGATCTTCAATTCAACTTTCCAAACTCACATCGAAGGTTGAATTCACTCTTTAATTCCAGCAGCAGCCTCCAAGATCTACACACAAACTTTCAATTTCTCCAATTAAGGTCAATTGCAAATTCACAAACCCTAATCCCCAAAAAACCCTCAAAACGCAAACTTTTTTATTTTATTTTTTTGAATTTTCACTATTTTTCTGTGGAAGATAATAGTATAAAAACCCTAAATCTAAAATTTCAAGTAAATCGCACAACTAAAGAATGCAGAACAAAAATCAGAAATCCACCCTGTGAATTTTTTTTTTTTTGAATTTTCACTATTTTTCGATAAAACCTAGTAGTATAAGAACCCTAAATCTCAAATTTCAAGTCAATCTAACCAATAATGAATGTAGAACAAAAATCACAAAATTCAAAATTCTTCCCTAAGCTTTTGCGATGTGGAGGAAAAACTTGATGAACGATGGATAGATGGATAGATTTAACCGATTGAAGATGAAAAACCTTAGCTTTGATACCAATTGATAACAATCTAGTTGTTATATGATCAAATCTACCATCAAACTTGTTTATGATCAACTTGAATCACCAATCTTCTAGTTCTTGTTAAATCTTGATAATCTTCAACAATGAATTCCAATCTTCTTTTTTCGGCCTTAGATGATCAATTAGACCTGCAATTGACAACCTAGAATCACAAGAATCACAATCAAGCAATCACTGCCTAATTGTTTGCTAGGACTCTACAAGATTGAAGAAATCCTAAGTATGTTCAAACTAGAACAATGAAGCTAAACTCACAAAAGAGAATACTCAAATTTGATTATGAACTTAACTTCAGTTTTTACAAGAAGCAATAGAACCCCTTATATAGTCCTAGGGTTTGGCCATAAAGAAAAATAAGGCCCAACATAAAAATAAACTTTAAAAACCGCAATAATTAAAATAAATCCGCAGGTGACCCGCCCCTAGGTGACCCTACCGGCCCTGGGTACCCCTACCCGCCCCTGGGTACCATCAAAAACTTCAATTAGGTTACAAAAGCAAGCAAAGTGATGAGCTTGACTTTGGGTGGTTTTTCCTTGCTCAAATCATCTCCAAATGTCTTCAATTGAACTTCGAGAGACTTCATATCTTCAAGATGAGTTCGAACAAAGCCCATGAGTGATTCTTTGAACTTCTTAGCTCTTGATCTTGTCATAGGACCATCAGGCAAACTCAACGGATCAAATGGCTTCTTATTAAGCTTTGGTGCAAGTGCATCTTGATCTCCTTGGTCTCCTTGCATTTTCATGCCTCCATGCAGCCCATGCATATCCTCTCCATGCTCTCCATGATCATTATCAGTCTTGGGCGCATCACCCGCTAGGACCGACCCATCCATCCAGACAACCCGTCGGCCCGTTTCAATTTGGCTAAGCTATTTTGGGCTTTTAAATTTGTCTTGGGTCTTTAATTTATAGTCTTTAAATTTGCTTGGGGTACTTAAATTTATTTGGGCTTTCAATTCTTTTTGCATTTGAGTTTTTAATAATCTCATGCATTTGGGCTTAAGTGGAGGCTTTTAATCTATGATTAATTAGCTCAATTTTCCAATAATTGAGTAGATTTGATTTAATTTAGTAATTTAGCTTAAATTTTAGTAATGGCTAAAAATTGAAAATATCAAAAAGAAAGAAAATGTCATATTAGTTAAACATCTGGCATTCATCCTTATTTTTATATAAATTCTTGCAAAATATTATTGTCGTGTGAGTTAATCAAAATGGATCCGATGATGGAACGATTAATTGGGACTTAGACAATCTTTGTCGGTCCTAATTCATCCTTCCTAGGCTTGAAATATCCGGATGTGGGTCTTAGCCAGTATGAGAGGCAGGTGCCCGGAAGGTATTTCTCGTATAATTATCTGTTAATTATGCATTAATTGGAATTGCATTCATTATTCGCATTCATGTATTTAGAAATTAAGTTTAGTAATTTTTTGGAATAATCAAAAAGAGGAGAAGGAAAAAAAAGGTTTCAAAAAAAATCAAAAGAAAAAGGTTCATTTCAAATCAATGTTTTTATGTTCTAATTAAAGTTCAAAAAAAATCCAAAAAAAATGGAAATTGGAAATGAAATAGAAAAGCTATTTTCTTCAAATTAAAAAACAGAGTTTGTGCTTGAGAATTGTTCTCTTTTAGTTTTCAAAGATAAAAAAAAAAGAAAGAATTGAGTATTTTAAAATTAAAAAAAAAAGATTTTCAAAATTCAAGAAAATTCAAAATTCAAAAATAAAAAGAATTTCATTCAAGTTTTCAAAATGGGAAAGTTCCCATCATATTTTCAAAGTATTCAGTTTAGGTCTTTTCAAAGTGGGAAAGTTCCCATCAAGTTTTCAAAGTTTTCAATTTAGGTCTTTTCAAAGTGGGAAGGTTCCCATCAAGTTTTCAAAGTATTCAATTTAGATCTTTTCAAAGTGGGAAAGTTCCCATCAAGTTTTCAAAGTATTCAATTTAGATATTTTCAAAGCGGGAAAGTTCTCATCAGGTTTTCAAAGTATTCAATTTAGGTCTTTTCAAAGCGGGAAAGTTTCCATCAAGTTTTCAAAGTGTTCAATTTAGCTCTTTTCAAAGTGGGAAAGTTCCCATCATCAAGTTTTCAAAGTGTTCAATTTAGCTCTTTTCAAAGTGGGAAAGTTCCCATCATCAAGTTTTCAAAGTGTTCGATTTAGGGAAAGGCCCCACTAGCTCTGGTTTCGTTTTAGGAAGGGAAAGATCCCGTCAAAAAGTTTTTTCAAAAAGAGTCGTTTTAATGGTAAGTTTTAAAGAAAATCCTCTTATGAGGAACCAAAAAAGAGAACAAAATAGAAAACGGGAAAGAAAGACTGATTGAAGGGTTCAATCATCGCCTTCAACTCCCAACATTCCTATTTCAAAATCCAAAACCCATTTTTGCTTGTTCACTAATTCCAAAGATTGATAAAATTTCTTAATGGCATGAAAATATTTATGAATAGAGACAACCAACAATAGAAACCCACAGTTAGTTCTAGACTAGTCAATGCCGTCTTTTTTGGCGGGCGTCGTGGGGTTGCTAATTCCCCACGCATACCCGACTCCCAAACCTTAGACTCTGGTTAGAAGACCATATTAGGTTTAGTGTTACCTTTGCCAAGCATCAGGTTAACATTAGGCTTAATAATTGGATAGGTGGCTAATCACACCTAGGTGAAAAAAAAGATTAGTGGCGACTCCCATAGTTTCTAGTTTTCTTAAGTCGTCAGCGGTAGGCTTCGGACCCCAAACCCGTACGTTGCGACATCTTCTTTTGGTGCATAATGGAGTCTTTAACACACTCAATGAAGAGGACAAAAGTATATAAATTATTTGATGTCTAAGAAGTTGTTCTAGAAATGGATTATTACATGATTTTAACTAATGAACCTAATACCAAATTTTGACTCATGATTGGCTATGAAACAAAGTGATATAGTCTCTTGAATTTGGTAAAGTTTGCCATCTATCTTCAATGATAGTATCCCTTTCTTAATCTGTTAAGTATGTGTATCATCGTATTCATGTGGCTTTGAAATTGTAAACTGTCAAATGTTGAAATAAACATTAGGCTACCCTGCTTTTCCCTTTTTTCTCATTTGATAAATTTAGAATGGACCATAAGAATTCATTTTGCGGAGGAAACTAGAATGTGTTTTCGTGGGAAGGCTACCTTTGTGCGAGGTACCTTCTCTGCTTCCAAAAGGTTCCTTGGCTGTGATCTATACTTCTTGCAAAGTGCCGTTAGCATTCCTATAGGTTTGTTTGGCTTCCTAATAGTCCTAAAGTTGATTCCTGCATAACAGTCTCTATCTTGATGCATGTAAGATTTTTATTTTGTCTTATAAGTTTTAATGCAAACAAGAGATGACAAGGTAATAGGTGATTTGCTTTTATTCATAATGTTAATGAAGAACTTAGCTTAAGTTCTTCATATATGGTATTGAAAGGTACATAACTGTGAAAATTTGATATGTTTACTGCATTATAATGTTCCATACCTAACAACTGCTTACTATCTTTACAAATATTAACAAGTTGAGCTAGAACACTTGAAGAGATATTGGAGATTTGGGAAGCAAAGATGGAAGCTGTTGATTGAGAGAATCATGTGATTGCTGAAGCTTTTATATTTTGCATAATTTATGTTTTTCGAAGAATTATTTTACATATAATTTATGTTATAATGCAAACAAGAGATGACAAGGTAACAGGTGATTTGCTTTTGTTCATAGTGTTAATGAAGAACTTAGCTTAAGTTCTTCATATATGGTATTGAAAGGTACATAACTGTGAAAATTTGATATGTTTACTGCATTATAATGTTCAATACCTAACAACTGCTTACTATCTTTACAAATATTAACAGGTTGAGCCAGAACATCAGAAGAGAGATTGGAGATTTGGGAAGCAAAGATGGAAGCTGTTGATTGAGAGAATTATGTGATTGCTGAAGTTTTTATATTTTGCATAATTTATGTTTTTTGAAGAATTATTTTACATATAATTTATGTTATAATGCAAACAAGAGATGACAAGGTAACATGTGATTTGCTTTTATTCATAATGTTAATGAAGAACTTAGCTTAAGTTCTTCATATATGGTATTGAAAGGTACATAACTGTGAAAATTTGATATAATTATAATGTTCCATACCTAACAACTGTGGTCAGAATACTCCACAGGTCCCTCTACTTACACAAAAGAATCAATTTGGTCCCTCTACTACAAAAACTGTCAATTTAGTCCCTCTACTTGCAACTTTGTGTCAATTAAGTCCTCTCGTTAAAATAGTCGTTTCCATTATGATGTGGCAAGTTAAATGCTGAGTTGGCTTGACATGTGGGACCCACTATTGTTGTCATTTCTAATATATAAATAAATTATTTTTTTCTTCCACTCAAACACAATTTTACTCTCTCTCTTTTCATCTTTTAGATCAAATCCTTTAAAAGTTAAAAGTTATTATGAGTATGATGAACAATATCCTTCCAAGCCCATAACTCCATTGTTATTCCACCATCAACAACCACCATGAAGCTCACTGGAAACTTTAAAAGCCACTCAAAATTCCAGATCTATTCTTCACAACCACCTAAACCCAAATTTCTTATTTCTACTCAAATTTCATTCAATCACTCTTCATTAATCCTTTAGATTTATGGAACCATAAACCCAAACATTTTGCTGCGGAGGGACAAAAATGATCCCAATCCCATGTTTCTTCTGGACTTTTGCTTTTTAAATGTCAAACTAAAAAATAATCATGCCTATTATCATCAAGAAACTGGTATATAGTATACTAATTATATATGCTCTTCCTTTTACTGAATATATATAGTACTAAATATATATACTATTTCTTTCGTTTTGTTTTCTTAATTAAATATTATATCCCACGTTTCTTTTGGACTATACCCAGTTCCCTATTTTTGCTTTCATTTTCAACCTTCTTACTCCTCACCACCTTTGGCCGGTGGAAAACATAGATTGGAGATCGGAGAAAGTGTTTTCGATTCGGGTTGGTCTTAAATCTGAGAGATTCTAGTGAGATCTGTGGGAAATAGATGTTGGATCTGAAACCGCAACGTTGAGAAGAGCTTGGCGAAAAAGATTCATCGAAGTGTCATCGACGGCGGCTGACGATAGACCACGGTGGCTCTGCGGCGACCGGGATCTAGATCTATGATGGTGAAGTTTGTAAGAGATAAAAGAAATAGACTTTTTGAAAAAAAAAGTGGAAAAGGCTTTTAAAAATTATATAATATATATATTCGAAATTTTTTATTACTTTAAATATTTTTCATATGACGTGTTTACTGACGTGTCATCACTTAACATGACACGTCAGCAATATTAAACGGCCCTCATTTTACCGTTGTCAATTGGACTGAATTGACTCATTCTCGTAAATAGAGGAACTCAATTGACACAAAGTAGCAAGTAGAGAGACTAAATTGACAATTTTTGTAATAGAGGGACCAAATTGATTCTTTTGTGTAAGTAGAGGGACCTGTGGGGTATTTTAACCAACAACTGCTTATTATCTTTACAAATAATTAATAAGTTGAGCCAGCGGAAGAGAGATTGGAGATTTGGGAAGCAAAGATGGAAGCTGTTGATTGAGAGAATCATGTGATTGCTGAAGTTTTTTATATTTTGTATAATATATCTTGTAATATATATAATAATAATATAATAATAGTAGTATATAATGATGTATTCGGTATAAACTATAATTTTTTTTAATTCATAAATTATAGTATAAAAAAAATTGTTTTGGTAATATAATTAGTATAAAAAATTTAGTATAATATATAGAATTTCATATATATACATTTTTCTGTGTCTGAAACAACTTTTTACAGTGAGCATTGTTCTTTCTTCTTCTGCTTTACTCTTTGTAGTCTTCAGTGTCTCGTAGTCTTCAGTGTCTCTCGCGCGCTTTAAGGCCACAAAAGGAAGAAGAGAAGGTTAACCATAAGCTCTGACTCTCTGTCGTGTTTGGGTAATTCAGTGGAAATGGAGCGAAAGCAGGGTTTTTTTTCGGTCGTCAGGGGATTGTCTCCGAGTCGGTCCCGAGCCAAAAGTCCGGCGAGGAGTGCGTCGCCAGTGTCGAGCATGGTCCGCCGTAGGAGGAGTAGCAACCACCACGTTTCGCAGCCGGAGCCGTTGATTTTGAGGTCTGGGAGCTTGAGACTCGCAGAGGCCTTGTCGCCGTTGAAAGAAGGCCCCGATCCGGATGGAAATGACGGTGGAGATTCGAGGATGGAAGGGAAGTGGGCCCATTGGATGAAAGGTCAGTTGGCACGCGCTCCTTCCGTTTCCACTTCAACGTGTAAACGCTCCGATCTGAGGTTGTTGCTCGGAGTCTTGGGTGCCCCTCTTGCGCCGGTGCACGTGAGCTCTTTGGAGCCTTTTCCTCACCTCAGCATTAAAGATACTCCAATCGTTAGTCCCTTTCTTTCAAGTTTCAACCTTTTCTTTTCCTAATGCTGCATTTAATTAGTTGGTTTAGAAGCTTTAGTCTGCTGAGATTTTGTTTGGTTAAATACTTCTAGGTTTTTGCTCAAAAAGTGGTGGAATTTGAGTTATTGAAGTGTCCTGCTAAGATTTTAATGTGGGGTTTGACTTTTCCTGAAGCTATAGTTAAATGAGGTGACTTTACCTACCTGGAATTTAAGGCTTAAATTTGCAATGTGTTTGCTTTGCTATATTCACTTTCAGTAATTTATAGATTAAGGAGGAGAAGAAAAAAGGTTGCTTTTTAATGGAACTCTAGTAGGATAGCTTACTAGAGGTGTTCTAAGCTTTTCTGCTTTCTCTTATTTTCCCATATGTTTCGGGCTCTTATGGAGGAAATGGATTTTGATGTTTGGCTCTACATTTCCATGGAGGGGTTTTGAGTTTCTATTCTGAAACATTCTACTCTTAATGATTTTGCAGGAATCTTCATCTGCTCAATACATATTACAGCAGTACACTGCTGCGTCGGGTGGGCAAAGGCTTCAAAACTCCATCCACAATGCTTATGCTATGGGAAGGGTGAGAATGATAGCTTCTGAGTTTGAGACGGCTAACAAGGTCACCAGGAATCGGAATTCTTCTAAAGCCGCAGAGTCAGGTGGGTTTGTCTTGTGGCAAATGAATCCAGACAAATGGTATGTGGAGCTTGCACTTGGCGGTAGCAAGGTTCATGCAGGTTGCAATGGGAAGCTTGTGTGGAGGCACACTCCTTGGCTTGGCGCACATGCAGCTAAAGGGCCTGTTAGACCACTTCGCCGTGCACTTCAGGTAAAGTTGCATGTCCTTGCTTATTAACTGTTTTTTCATCCCAATTTATTTGACCTTATGCATATCAATTTACGCAATGTTTTGAAACTGTATCTCTGTTGCAGGGTCTTGATCCAAGAACAACAGCAAGCATGTTTACAAATTCAAGATGCATTGGGGAAAAGAAGATAAACGGGGAGGATTGCTTTATCCTCAAGCTGTGTGCAGATCCAGCAACATTGAAGGCCAGGAGTGAAGGGCCTGCTGAGATCATAAGACATGTTTTATTTGGATATTTCAGCCAGAAAACAGGGCTCCTTGTGCACTTGGAAGATTCACATTTGACCAGAATTCAGAACAATGGGGGTGATGCTGTGTACTGGGAAACCACCATCAACTCATTCCTTGAGGATTACAGGCCTGTCGAGGGAATAATGATCGCTCACTCAGGTCGCTCTGTAGTTACCCTTTTCCGCTTTGGAGATACTGCAATGAGCCACACTAGGACGAGGATGGAAGAGGCCTGGGCAATTGAAGAAGTGGCATTCAATGTCCCAGGCTTGTCAATGGACTGTTTTATTCCCCCGGCTGAAATAAGATTGGCTTCAATTAGTGAAACTTGTGAGTATTCTCAGGGTCCAAGGGTTAAAACAACTGTGGCTACTGCACCATATCGAGCCAGAGTTAGTACAGTAGAGAGAAGAAGCTCATGACCCAGGTGGTAACTGGTAAGAATGTCATCTTGAAGATGTAAACTCAAAGAAGAGGGTTTTTAGCAAAGTGTCATACAACTTGACTAGATTTAATAGTCTTACTTGACTAACTTATTAGAAGGTAAAGTTGTAACTCTAGTTGTTTTGAGAGAATTTTGTATTGGATCAATGTCTCTTCGAATTTGTAAATAGAGCACAATGATCATATTTTCGCAGGGTAACTTTTTATTCCCCAAAGGAATATTATTATGGACTCTGGACTTGCTTTTTCCTGGCTGACTGCTCACTAGGTTCTCCTTTTACATCTATCCAAGGTCAGTTATCCATGTGTTCTCGTAGTACCTCTTTTGCAGAGCCAGAAATGGGGACTTGTTTATATTAAACTCCTAATTCATTTCCTATACAAATATGGCAAAAGCTTTAATCGTAAATGCTAGTATAACTTGGTCGAACTCGAATAGGAATCTGGTCAACTCTCCAACAATGGATGACAGGGCCGAAGTAGTTTCGTTCAGTGATGTTTAGCTTCAATATTTTCAAACAGGAAAATATACCAGTTTATCTCATTCATGTTTCATTTCATAACAAGAATTATAATTCCAATGCTTCTGTGTTAAGTTACCATATTTCTTGACCAATTTCTTTGGTAAGGAAAAAGTTGGTACTCGGACGTAACAGAAAGCCGAAGCTAAAGGATGTCTTCATTGAAACAAGTGTTCATGAATTGCAAAAGAAAGAACATAACATGTTAAATGACAAACAATCTGAAAGAAACATAAAGAGAAAAAAATTGAAATGATGAAAGTTGCATTATTATTGTAGGAGAAGATCTTACATTCTAATTTTGAATGCCTTTATTTGACCTATCAATCACACTCAATGGAGAAAAGGGAAAGCAAATCTAAAAATTAGCAGACACTTTGAGCAGACAAGCTTTTCATGCTTGAATCTGGCTCAAAATTTGCGCCTATAATATTGAAGTATGGGCTATTGATTTTGACTAGTACCATACCTTAGTTTATGGTCTCTCTCTTTTTTTTCTTTTTTTTAACATCTGTTCATGTTCTCTTCTCCAAGAGGTTGAATTTCACAACCTAAATTATGAAACCAGCTGCATTTTTCTGACCAAATTTGCTCTAATTAAAACCTTGTTATGCAAGTTTCCCTTGCATTCAACCATTCAATAGTATCCTACAGAATTTAGATCATGATTAGAGGAAAATAAACTATATGATATTTGGGTATTGTCAACAGTTTTCCAACCTAAAGAATGTTTAAGAATGGTCAATGAATGACACTATTTTTAGACACCTAGCAAACATTTGAAGGTCTGCTTAAAATTGTTTAAAAATGTAGTAAGTAGCAGAAGGGATACACTCATACACATAAGGTCTGCTTCGAACACGAAACATTAGTAGGTGGCTAGTGGCTTCGAATGGGATGGGTACATTCTTGTCTGTAAACAATTTGCTCTGTCTCTGTGTTTGAATTATTGCCAAATTATAAGAACACATTACACATGCCTAATATCTGGAAAATGACATGAAACCAGCCTCCATATTAAGGATCTCTTTATAACATCTTTACAATAAGGGCACATGCTCAAATAAAAGGATATGCGTGGAGCCATCAGCTAGTCATACTCACCAGAAAAAGCTTATTTCTTATTCATGATTTTTCCATTGACAAGTAAGTAATGCAATGCTTCATGATGCTGGTAACATAGACTTGTAAACTAACTAGGCTTATGATAAAAAGACAAGATTGTGATAATTGTTTGTTAGCTCACATTCTAGACTTTTTTTTACATGTCAAGGTTAACTGATCTCAACTAAACTCAAAAGCTGCAACCCTTTGTTAAGAATGTTGGTCTTTGCAACCCTTTGGTCATTGTGTTAAATATGTCAGAAAAAACATCATGTAGGGAGAACTCTCTATGAACAAATGTCGCATGCCTTATCCTGAAAGGAACTGATTAAGAGAAAGATATTTTGTGGTTGGAATCTGAGGACAATAAATAGTGACCTGCAAAAGTGCATTTCCATCACTACAGTTTCAACTTTTTCACTCTGTCCTTCAATTTATGGAGAGGATCTCTAAAAGCCATTGGAACCGATTCTTGCTCTCAATATTAGAATGGATTCTTGCCGGGCAGGCGGGTACCATTCTTTCCATAAGCCTAGCCTAGCCTTCCAATAATAGGATAACCTGGCCTTCCATCAACAGGAGCTGAAAGCAAAAGCAATAACATATCTTAACAGATCTTAGTTAGTCCTTGCAATTGTAAAAGCACTTTCCTTAAATGTAGCTTCAACCTACCTTGTTTTCCCTACTGAACAAATAAATTTGCGGCATCTTTGTCGCGTGCAGAAAGACTTTAATCTCCATAAAACTTTTTCTCAATCTGTGATGAATTGTTGGGCAGCAGGTTTTTGCTTTAGTGCATATCCACTCAACCTTAGCACTAAAACTGATGTGATGGGGTGATGGCTTGCCTTGTTTTTACTCAGACAAATTGCAGATTGGAAAAATGTTGTTGGAGAACTTAGAGGAGGGTCTCATCCTTAATTAAAATGGAAAATAAGAATACAAATTTGTTATCAAAAGAGCTTGGATTATAGTCATTCTCATTCCTATAGCCTAGTGCTTATGGCAGATATCTAGGAAAAGCATGTTTTTTACTCCACCATTCACTAACCCATGTTTGCTGTCCCCTTTGAATCATTAAAGTTAGGGCAAAAGTGTTTTTCTAGTGTTCCTCCATGCCACTGTGACAAGGAAAAATGACTGTTTTTTTTTAAAAAATATTTCAATGGTTGATTGAAGCACAACACAAAACTCAATCTTACTTTAATGTAATAACAAGAATTGACATGTAGGATGGGGGGAAAAACAAAGTGCTTTAGGAGAATGCCAAGTGCTTGTTTTCTCTATATATAGAAGACCTTACTAAGCATTTCAAGACTCACAGAAAAGAGGCTTAGAGACATTGTAGAATGAAGAGTTTACTTAAATATGCAGTGATTATGGAGAACTATAAGCCTTACATTGCAATGCTTTTTGTGCAATTTATATATGCAGGCATGGCCTTGTTTTCAAAAGCAGCAATTGCCAAGGGAATGAACCCCTATGTGTTTGTGGTCTACCGACAAGCCTTTGCCACTGTCGCATTAGCTCCATTCGCCTTCTTCCTTGAAAGGTTACTTGAATTATACATAATATTTCTTATTTACATTAACCCTTTTATTCCCTTTCCATGATTCTCATGTTTAGCTTTGAAAACTTTTAATATGCAGTAAGCAGACCTCTCTATCATACACTTTACTCTGCAAGATCTTCTTACTTTCGTTTTGTGGGTAAGAACTGGATTTTCATTTGATGTTACAAAACATACAATTCAAGATTTTTGCACATAATTAATTTTGCTAACAGTCCTTCACATATGTTAAATTCAGGCTCACCTTGAGTTTAAATCTTTACTATATCGCAATCAACTACACAACCGCAACATTTGCTGCTGCCACCACCAACACAATTCCTGTCCTTACCTTTATAATTGCTGTTTGCTTGAGGTATGTATATACATTCAAAACAGTTGAACAAGATATGGAAAAAATAAACTGACTTTGGATTTTTTAGGATGGAAAGCATATCCTTGAGACAACTTCCAGGAATAGCCAAGGTGTTAGGTTCAGTAATCAGTCTTTCCGGTGCATTGGTGTTTGCTTTTGTCAAAGGGCCAGCTATAAAGCTCATGAACTGTCATCCAGCAACTCAAAAGCAAACTGCAGACTCTCTGATGAAGAGTTATTCTGTTTCAGAGTGGATAAAAGGTTCTCTTATCATGCTTTCTGCCAATACAGCTTGGTCTTTGTGGCTTGTTTTGCAGGTTGATCTGAATCACCTTTTATTTTTCATTTATTATTATACCATTTTACCCCCATGTTATTCTTCTTACTGCTCTTCTTACAAAGGTGGTTTCGACTGCAGGGTCGAATGATCAAGCAATATCCGGCCAAAATTCGGCTTACTGCTTTTCAATGCTTCTTTAGCTGCATACAATCCACTGTTTGGGCCATTGCAGTAGAGAGAAATCCATCAGCCTGGAAGCTTGGATGGGATGTTCATCTTCTCTCTGTAGCCTATTGTGTATGTTAATCTTATCCATTTTCACTAGCATATGCACATAAAAATATGATTAATAATAATAAATCCATCAAATTAAAACATCCTTTACAAGCATGACCTGAAAAAGAAATCCTTAAACTTATCAGAACAAATTTGTCTCATTACATGATGGAAATCATTTTCAATCCTGAGCCCCAAGCAAATCAAACTATATAGTCGTTATTGCACTAACACTGCTATATCTTTAAGAGTAAATTCTACAATATGGATATTCTACAATATGAATAACATACATGTATGTATATAGAGCTTCTAAGAATAAATTACACTCTTTATCAGACTTTAAAAGTTATTACCGGCTGCAGGGAGTAATTGTGACCGGCATTACATATTGGCTGCAAGTATGGACAATTGAGAAGAAAGGTCCCGTTTTCACATCAATTTTCACTCCATTTGCTCTTGTTATAACAGCCATCTTCTCTGTATTCTTGTGGAGAGAGACCCTTTACTGGGGAAGGTATGCACTTTACACTCTGTGTAATTCATGCACAATTGCACATCCATGCATACACACACATACGTATCAACGCTGATTATTCGATCATGACCGTCCCAATACGCGACATAATTTTGAATTATTAATTCTTATATTGCATGTCAACAACTAAGCATATTCAAAAACTTAGACAAAGTCTCCATATAATTTTAGCATCATTGATGCAGTTTTGGTGGGGTTGTCCTGCTGGTTGGAGGACTTTATAGTGTGCTATGGGGGAAGAATAGAGAAGAGAGAAAAAGGGTTACAAATGAACAAAATCAGGATTCTCCTAAAGAAGAACAAATTGTACTGGAGTGCATTACACATCATTAATTGATGGGACTAAAATATAGCATATGGCAAATGGCTTTAGTCCTTTGATGCTGACATTTTCCACAATGGGAATCCTCCAATCATGAACCAGCAGCTATATCTGTATGTACACTCTGTAATGCTAAAACTCTTGTTGAAATTCCAAAATCTTTCCACTTGCAAGTTTTCACAGGTTCTTTAATGGAATGAAATGCATGGGAGCAGTACTTTCAGCAGAGAGATGAAGTTTATTTATACTAGTACTAGTAAATTCATTAAAAAAATGTTCCTATATTGCTTGAATATTCCTTTATGTGATTCAATGTTATGGTTAATTTGGAGGGTAAAACTACACTAATTATGTTGCTTCTTGCACTAGAAAAATGTGAACCTTCCATTTTCCTCCATGTTTGTAATTAACTTGTGTCTCCTTTGCTCTTTGAATTTTCATTGAGAAATTCTGTTTCGACGGTACTCTAGCCATTTTACAAGCTCCTTATTAAAGCCTCTTGGCCACAAGACCAAGACGTGAAGCTTTGGTTAGTTATAAACTTACTATATCATATATATATGCCAAATGCACAAATTGATCCCTAACATTTGACCCATTTCTCAATTAGGTGTCTACCCTTTTCATTTGGTCAAATATGGGTCACATTTTCATTTTTCGAGTTTGCTCGAATAAATATTGAGGTAGACCTGACCGCCGTTCGGTACTAACCGAAGAACTGAACTAGAATTGGGTATTCAAAACCGGAACCGAAACCGGAATCGTACTATTCCGAGTGAGATTTAATTTACTCAAGTTAGAATAACTTAGACCCCATTATGACTAAATTATAATGTTAAACCCATTTTTTTGAGATATAACCCGAATTTGCATTGCGGATCAATTTAAATATCTTTATTTTTATCTTTATCTTTATATTACTAGTCATTACTTTCATGTTATCTTTATCTTTATATTACTAGTCATTACTTTCATGTGCGTTGCACGTGGTCCAATATGGTTAAATTAAATGAAAATTAAAATCTTAAGCAACCTACTAATTTCTAAAGAATTCTATTAGACCTGGTAAAATTTGATCCGAGTGCCGGTACTCGGAAGCAAACTTGATCCGACCTTATTTGACCAAAAAATCCGCTCATTCCCGGAACCGAAATGACCCGAATCCTCAATGATCTGAACCTGAAACGATCCAGACCCAAAATTATCCGAACCCGATCAACCCCGAGAGATTAATCCGAATTGGAATTAATTATATTTAAATGATCCGAATCCGAAAAATATCGAACCCGAAAATCCAAAGCTCAAACCTGAAATCATCTGAACCATATGAATCGACACTTAAAAAGACTCAAACCAGAATTGATCCAAACCCAAATGACCCAACATTTGAACGATCCGAACCCAACCCAACATGAAACCGAAAATTAACCGAACTCGTATGACCCGAAATTTCTGTAATCCGAAACTGACCTAACCCAAATAACCAAACCCAAATACCCGACTCGTCCATCTGTATATACATAGAGTTTTACTATAGGAACAAAATAAATAATTCCACATAAAGAAAAATATTAACAAAGTAAAATAGCAAATTTAAACCTACAGCAAGGGTTACATTTATCTAGTAATAATTAAAATTAATTATAAGTAAAATAAAATAATAGCACCTTAGGGAAATAATAAATTTTAATCTCAATACATTAAACTATCAAATAGAAATAGGTCAATCACAATAACCTTTTAAATTAAAATGGTAAAAATAAAATAATTATAAAATATTGAATTTAATTAAATGAAAATAAAAATTTTAGTAGAATCAAACTATATATTATAAAATTTTAATATATCCAAGTTTTTAATGAAAAATAGTAAAATGGTAAAAATAAACTTTTAAATTAAAATGGTAAAAATAAAATAATTATAAAAATATTGAATTTAATTAAATGAAAATAGATTTTTTAGTAGAATCAAACTATATATTAAAAAAACTTTATATATCCAAGTTTTTAATGAAAAATAGTAATAATAAAAATAAACTTTTAAATTAAAATGGTAAAAATAAAATAATTATAAAAATATTGAATTTAATTAAATGAAAATAGAGTTTTTAGTATAATCAAACTATATATCTGGCCAAACAAAAAAATAATCAAACTATAAATTAAAAAATTTTAATATATCCAAGTTTTTAATGAAAAATAGTAAAATGGTAAAATAAAGTAATTATAAAGATATTAAATTTAGGGAGAGGCTACAAGTACTCATGACTTGTACTGAAAAATAACGCTTGGTACAAAGATAAGGGATATTTAGGTGTATGGATACAAGAATATATTTTTTAGTTGTTTAGAAACATGCAAATTTAAGGTAAAAAAGTGTAAGTACTATTCTTGAGTGCAAATTATGAGTACTTATAGTTTTCCCTTAGATTTAACTAAATAAAAACAGAGTTTTAAGTAGAATAAAACTTAATAGTTTAAGTAATGACATTTAGGAAATATATTCGAAAAATAAGGATACAATCGTCGATTCAAAAGTTTTACAAAACTCGTACTTTTATATATAGTATAGATATAATTCTAAACTTCAAAAACCTTGACCTAAAATATTTAAAATATCCTTTTTAATTTTAAAATTTTAGTATTCCTTTAAAGCGTAAACATATATTTTTATTTCATTTAGATTAGTCAATTAATTATGGAGTAATTGTTCAAATAAAAGATCCACTTTTCCTAAAAAAAAAAAAAATCCACTTCGTTACCAGAATTTTTTTAAAAAATAAACAACTTACATTGATATTAGAATATTCTTATATAATTATTTATATAATTATGTGCTAGACAAAAAAAAAAAAAGTGCTCCAAAGTTCAAAGTTCTGGACGACAAGAAAAATTAAATAATATACTTTGTATGTCACTTTAAATAAATTATCAATTAAATTGAATCTTATTGTTTATCATAAAATGATAGGAAAGAGTATTAACCTCTTCGTTTCTTTTTAATTTTTAAGTTTTAGTATTTCTTTAAAGGGTAAACATGTATTTTAATTTCATCTAGATTAATCAATTAATTATGGAGTAATTGTTCAAATAAAAGATCCACTTTTCCTAAAAAAAAAAAATCCACTTCGTTACCAATTTTTTTTTAAAAAATAAACAACTTACATTGATATTAGAATCTTCATATATAATTATGTGCTAGACAAAAAAAAAGTGCTCCAAAGTTCAAAGTTGTGGACAACAAGAAAAATTAAATAATATACTTTTTACTTTAAATAAATTATCAACTAAATTGAATCTTATTGTTTACCATAAAATAGGAAAGAGTAACCTCTTTGTTTCTCATAATTTTGAATAAAGTCAATGATTTTTTTAGATTTGAATATTTTTCACTACAATATATCGCTAATGTTCTGAACTGGTTAGTTTAACTCTTTTCATTATATACTTTTGGTTTTACAAACATCATATCACAATTGATTTTTTCTATGAAATTTATTATTAGTTTGTTATTGATGATAAAATTCTTTGCTAAAAATAAATTCATTTGATTTTAATTTACAAAGCTAATTTGGTTTTTAAAAATCTAAATACCCTTATAAATTTTTAAAAAGTTACGTAAAATTGAATAAATATAAAAGTTTGAATAGTTTTAAAACAATAATAAAAAATATTAAATATTAAATACTAAAAGTTCAATCCATTTTTTTGAAACACTTTCGTTTGAAGATCAATAAATCATTATATCATTCATCCATTAATTTTAATTCCATTCTATTAGCTTAATCACATTCAATTTTACTTCAAACTTTCATAGATATGCATTGGTAGCATATAAATTCAATTTCTCAATCACCAAAAAGAAAGGACCAATGAATTAGTAATTAGGAAAATGTTATCTTTCAATAATTCAACCCAATTTGTATACATCTGGTTGAGTTGAGAGATTTGTTTTATATTAGGGAAATATTGAAATGGTGAAATTAAGTATGGTTGTGTTAGATTAAAATTACAATAAGAATATAATATATTGAAAATCTTTGTGAAAGATCAACAGATCACCATATACACGTATAATAAAATAATGTTATTAATATCTTAATTCTATAAGAATTTTAACTAACCATCCATCTACATATATATAAGTTAAGCTCAAAATATTTTATTATTATAATATTTATTTAATTATCCACTATAATTCCATTCGTAACCTTAGAAAAGAAAATTAGTAACCTTAATTTTCCATTCTTGAAATATTATAAAGTTACTAAGGATGTAAGGTTACTGAAACATACTATTGATGAGATGATAGTATAGTAAAGTTACTAAAGATATAATAAGGTTATTGAATTTCTTGATAATATTATAGTTTAGCGTTTTTTTAGTAACCATAAATAAGAAATTTGATAATTAAGATTTCTAAAAATGTGAGGTTATAGAATTATAAGTCAATAGTATTATAAAATTTTCAATCATTAGTTTTTTTTTGGGGGGATAATTATAATCATTAGTTTTCTTGTTTTATCCTTAGATTGAAAAATTGGTAACCTTTGTAATTGATGGAAGTTTAAAGATTAATTAGTAACTATAGAATAACAAATTTGATGACCAAAATTACTAAGAATGTAATGTTATTAAATTAGTTGCTAATATACCTTATTAAAATGTAAGATTACTGAATTTACTAATAGCATCATAATTGTTTTGATAACTTTTAATTTGTTTTTAGTAACCTTAATTAGATAGGAGATTGGTTATGATCTTCATTATTGACGAAAACTACTAAAAGAATCTAAGGTTACTAAATTTATTGATAGTATCATAATAATTTTAATAACTTTTGTAGCTCTTTTAGTAAAGTAAACTAATAAAATATTCAAATTTGTAATTCTTATTATTGATAAAAAGTTTTAATTTTTTATATTTTATAGGTTATTAACACACGTACAATGAACGTAACTTTACTAGTTTAAACATATCGTCATACTCTACCTGATGTCAATTTGTGACTCGTGAGTGGGATGCAATTATTAAATTAAAAGACCTATAAAAGGGTTTAAGTTACTACTAACAACTTGATCTGAAACTTTTGAGAGTCAGACAACTCGAAGTTTTGTTGTTGGGCCAATAATTCTTGCACTTTGGTTATTACACATACCCAAAATTTCTTCAACTTTCCCTCCATTCAATCATCAAATCTATGTTACATGCTCCATGTACCCCTTCCTTTCTCAGTTATCACCAAGCAAGAATCCACTTTTACATGAGGCCAACGTTGGTTTGTCGAACAATTTATTTTTCCTCCAACCAAATCTCTTCAAAGCATTCATGATTGGAGTGAGCCGAGAAAAACATGGCAATCATTTGATCTTTTAAATATTAAAAGATGATTGTCAACAAAGTGACCTCAGTCTCCATTTACAGATGAGGATTTTTTTTTGGGGGTAGTAATTCACAGATATGGGTTTGAGATTGGTGAATAAGATACGAAACTTTAAATCCCATCAACTATAAAAAATAAGCTGAGGGATCAACTTAATATTAGATAGTTTTGCACTAGTTTAAGGCAAAAATGTTTTACGCACCTAACGTATAAACAAACTTTCAACCCAATCCAATATTTTTAAATTAACTGTTGAATAAGATAAGGGATTGCTCAATACTGCCCCCCTTTTACTAGTTACTACCCCTCTTTTGACACTTTTGCCTTTTGCTTCATTTTCCTCTAAAACCTTTAAACTAAAAATCTCAAATTTTCAACCCAATTACCAATGTGCAACAGCCCGACAACTCCGGAAATTGACGATAACGTCTTGTCGACATTAAGAAATGCAAATTTAACTTATTTTTGAGAGTTGGGGCTGATGACCCGGGGCGCGCTCAGGAGGCACCCCACCAAGGGGGAGGCGTCCCCTGGGGACGGCTCCCCTAGTGGTGGGGCGCCCCTTGGGTACGCCTCCGTGGCTGGATCAATTTTTTTAAAAAATAATCAAAAATAATGATTTTTATGATAATTATTATTAGTTAGGGTCAATATTAGTATTATTATTTATTATGTATTGTTACTATTGGACCAATCAATATTTTTTTATAAGTAATACTCCATTTGGTACCAAATATGTTTCTTACATAAATTAAAAAAAAATACTCGAGGTGCCTTCCAAGGGCGCCAGGCCATGGCATAGGCGCCCCCAGAGGGCGCCCTCTGCCATGGCCTGGTGCCCTCTGGGGGCACCTCCTCCATGGGGTGGCGCCCTCGGAAGGCGCCTCGAGTATTTTTTAATTAATTAATTAATTTATCAATTCAATCCTTTACCTCTGCCACGAACGAAATTTGCCATAATTTGCTTCAAGATTGTTTTGAAAATTTGAGGTTTAGTTTGAAGGTTTCAGAGGATTTGAAGTTAGAAAGTTTAAAGAAAATGAAGTAAAGGGCAAAAGTATCAAAAGAGGGCGGTATTTAGCAATTCAGATAAGATAATCAACTTGTACGTATGGTGAACATCAAATTTCAATCCAATCCAATACTTTTATCATGTCCATTAGACTCTAATTATAATATTTTATTTTTTATATTCTTAAAATATATTTATTATGGAAAAATAATAAATATATATACATAATTAATAATGAGTGTCTAATTTAAAAAATTTCAATTAATTTGAAATTTGATGTGCTTAATATTATTACATAATAATAATGAGAATCTAACCAAAATTCAATGATTGGATTAGTCGATATAAATTTTACAAAAAAGATGTAAAATGGGTATAATTTACATCAAATGTAAGTGCACCCTCCCTATGATATCGTCTAAACAACAAAAAAAAAACTTATTTTATCTTTCTGTGCTGATTTATTTAAAAATAAAAAATAAAAACTGACGAATTTCGATGGATAACAACTATTAAATTAACTAGTTTGTACCCCATATCATGCACGAGTTAGTTTTAATATTATCACAAGTTGATCGGCCCGCACTGACACTACGGGCATTCTTTGTTTTAAACTCGTAATTGATTAATTGATTGAATAAGAATAGTAAAATGCAATATAAGTTTGTAGAAAAGATGTCATTTCATAATTGATCGAAAGTAGTAAGTAGGAGATTGTTTTGAGCTAGGGCTATAAAAGAGGGAAGAAAAGAAAGAGAAACTACACAAACAAAAACCGAAATACTAAAACATTTGCAGATTCTGGCAAGAAAAAAACACAAAACAAAACATTTACAAATGAATACTAAACTATTGGAGGGAATCAGG
Organism: Corchorus olitorius; assembly: GCA_001974825.2. Taxonomy (NCBI): domain Eukaryota; kingdom Viridiplantae; phylum Streptophyta; class Magnoliopsida; order Malvales; family Malvaceae; genus Corchorus; species Corchorus olitorius. The sequence goes on from AWUE01012447.1 coordinate 34,033, forward strand.
ATTTAAAATCCTAACTGATGGATAAGAGATAATCTAGCCTAGCTAACTAAATTTGTATTGTAAATTTAATTCTTACATGTATATCTTTTATACTTAGCCTATCCACTTATCTTATACCTTGTATTTATACTCTGCAATCACACAATACAGATTAAGCTTTTTCTTCCAAACTATTCTTCTACTCCACTTTCATTATGGTATCAAGAGCTTGTTCTCCAATGAGTTAGTCTGTTCCTGGTTTCTTTTTTCCCACCCTCCATCCCCATTTCATATTTCTTTAATCTCTTTGCTTCCACCATGTCTTCCTCTGCCGCCGCACAACCCATTGGTACACTCGCATCCGGTCAGAATCTCCCACTTTTCACCATTAATGCTGCTACTCATCTCCCTATTAAGCTGACAGCAACCAACTTCCCTTCTTGGAGGACTCAATTTCAGTCACTTCTAATTGGCTTCGATTTGCTTGGTTATATTGATGGCACGCATAAGGCTCCATCAAAGCAAATTCAAAAGGCAGGCACCACTGAAATGCTCCCTAATCCTGCATATGAGCATTGGCTTAGACAAGATCGATTACTACTTCATGGCATGATAGCCTCTTCCACTGAGAGTGTTGTCTCTCACATTGCATCTGCAGCTTCCTCCTCTGATGCATGGGAAAATTTATCAAACTCTTTGCAAACAAGTCACACTCCAGGATGATGTCACTGCGTGAGAAATTAACTGCTCCTAAGGGTAGCAGGACTATTTCTGAGTTCTTTCAAAATCTCACAAGCACAGCTGATGAATTAGCCCTCATTGACACTATGATCCCAGAAAATGAATTGGTCATTCATGCTCTAAATGGTGCTGGTCTTGAGTTCAAGGAACTTGCAGCTGGCATTAGAGCCAGAGATTCTTACATCTCTTTTGAAGAATTGCTGGACAAATTTGTTGATTATGAGCTGACCGGTCGTCAGCAAATCATAAAAATAAAATCCCAACACAATCCTAACTAAAGCAAATAGGGCAAGTAGGTGTCGAACCCACAGAGAGAAAGGTTATTTATCTTTTTCTTAAATCAATCAAACAAATTAAAGAGAATTTTTATAGTGAAATTGAATCTAATCTAATTAACAATTAAAATCAACTAAGGAAGCAATCAAGAAAATTAAAGAAAACAATTAACAAGAAAGCAGTGAATAATCAAGAAAACAATTAATAAAAACCTCCAACATAGAATTAATATCCCTCTTGACAATTATAACATGGATCATTGATATCTAATAATTATGAAATCATAGAATAGCTTGTTGGAATTAATTCCTAAATCACCTTAATTAGATAAGATTACTCGTCAAATCTTAAATTACCCCTTTTTTCCTCCTAACTAATCAATTAACCGTTAAGCCTTAAAGATTTGCTAGGAGTCAAAGCATTAAGAACTAGTAATTTATACAAGCACAAAGAGCAATTTCTCACTCAACGTTCCTTATCTCCCTTGGAAGGAGCTTCCGCTGTCCCCCAATTGCTACAAACAACCAAGCCTGAACGTCAATCCGCGACTTGATCTAGCTAATGCTAACTTAATTTATCAAGGAAGTGCCGGCTCAATCCATCAAAACAAGCAACATAGAATTAAAACAGAGATCAAAGGAATACTCTAACAATTATCATATATAAGCACAAAATCTCACCAATATATAAGTCAAGAGATCAATTAAATTCTACATTGGAGTAAAGAAAAGGATTACTCACTCATGAATTGAGTGAGCATCCAAAGAATAAGAAGAAAAACTTATCTTATGGATGGAAGAAGAGGGGGGCGGCGGCACAAGGGCTTTTTGTCCTCCAAATCTTCAATAATTCTACCAAATACAATTTCTAGATCTACATGTACTAAAAACCTAGACCTAAGGTGGCTATTTATAGTGGAAATAACCCTAGGAATTCCAATCCTAACTTGGAAAGAGGTCTAAGTCGGTTTTGGGTCTAACTTAGACTCCAAGTTAGATTAAAAGTCATCCTAGAGTAGAATCCAAGTTAAAATAGGATCCTGAAAAAATCCTGATTTCGTGCAGAAACTTCAACGGCATTTTTGGGCTTGAAGATGGCAGAACTGGGTCTTGCACTTCAAAGGAAAGTTGTAGATCTCGGAGTCAGATTTCCAACGAGTACTCATGGGCTTCAAACGGAGGTCTGAGCAGAAAAATTATGATTTTTCTACCAAAACTGCGCCTGAATCCTAATCTTGTTAGGATTAGAATCGGGAATCTACGGGATTTGGATATTTCCTTGGATATAGGAGTCATTAATTGGGATTTTAATTCCAATTAATGTCTTATATGGGCTGAGTATTTTCCCATATAAAATATCCAAAAATACCAAAGCTTGAGAACTTGTTCATGACTTGTCTTCAATTAAAGCTCCAATCTTGAATCCTTGCTCCTTGAAATAATTCTTCAAAGTCTTCAAGTCTTCAAAATTATCTTCATTGAGTCTTCAAACATGAACTTCGAATCTCCAAATCTATACTCAAAATTGCTATGCTAAAATCTATGTAAAATGTCATCAAAATAGCTCCAAAAGTGAAAAATAACAATTTCTCAATTTCACATCACTTAAGAACTCAAAACACAAATGTTATCAAAATAGCATATAATTAAGCATAAATAGATCCAAAAACATAATAAAACAACCATAAAAATAGGGTTGTTTTTGGCTCAATCATGAGGAAATGCTGAAAAAGCAAGAGCAAAGGCACTCTGATCTATCCATTCCAACTGCTCATTATGTAAACAAAAACTATAACAGGTTTAAGTCAAATCAAGGCCGAGGTAATTTTTCCAAATACAACTCTTCTCGTTCTGGTTTTCAGAAACAACAATTTTATAATCCTGGTAGAAGAATAGTTTGCCAAATCTGTGAAAAGCTAGGACATTCTGCCAAGACTTGCTATCAGATTCGACCAAAGACATCAACTTCTACTGCTCATCTAAGTTCCACTACTCCAGCTGCTGGATGGATTGTGGATTATGGTGCTAATTACCATGTTACCAACAAGGTTCAAAATTTTCATTTTGCTCAAGAATATGATTGATCGGTCGTTAGCAATCATAAAAATAATCCCCACAAAATCCTAACTAAGTAGATAGGGTAAGTAGGGGTCGATCCCCCAGAGAAGGGTGATAGACTTTATCCAAAAATTCAGTCCTTAAAATCTCTTAAAACAGAACACAGAAAACAGAGGTTGACAGAAAACAATTAAACAGAAAACAATTAAACTAGAAAACAAAGCAAAGTAAATTAAATCTAAGTCTATAACAGATAAGAAAGAAAACAATAATTAAGGATATACTTCTTCACCAATGGTAGAAAACAATCAAATTAATTATGGGTCCTTGATTTAAAAGATAAATTCAGTATTAAATTCATGATGATAACTGGCCTAGGGAAAACCCTAACATGCTATTTAGGTAAGATTTCTCGCAAGAACTTAAATTACCCCTTTTTCCTCCTAACTCATCGATTAGCCGCAAAGCCTTAAAGATTTGCTAGGATTCAAAGCATTAAGTTTTATTAATTCTTTCACACATGCTTAATAAATAAAACCATACAACAACAAGATAAATCTGATTACTAACATGCAAACCCAATTAACCCCCCGTCAAGCGCAGCTAATTTGCTACATACGATCAAACTCATGCGCAAGCCTTGTTGTTTGGATCTAGCCAACAATCTCTCAAATTACCTCTTTACCGGCCGGAACAAATCAATAAAAATCAAGATTGTAGAATTATAACAGAGTTTAACATGCTATCTATCAAGAATAAAATACCAAATTATAAGAACAGAAATCTCACCATATTTAATTGATTGAATTCACCAAAGGATCAGAAGTATTAAGAATTTAGCTCCTCATGGATTTTCCCAAATCCATGAGAGGCTCAAGAAAACTTACAAAACTTGAAGGGGGGCGAAATCTCCTCTTGAATAACCTAGGGTTGCCGCCCCTCTCTATGCAAAGAGAGGGTGGCGCACCCTAGACCTAAAACTAGAAGAAAAACTAGCACTAGAAGAGAAAAATAAGAAGATAAAATTATATGTGTGAAGGTATGTGATTTGTGTTACAGGAGGTGGCTATTTATAGTGGAAATAACCCTAGGAATTCCAATCCTAACTTGGAAAGAGGTCTAGGACGGTTTAGGGTCTAACTTGGAGTTCAAGTTGGATTAAAAGTCATCCTAGAGTAGAATCCAAGTTAAAATAGGATCCTGAAATTTTGCTGAATTCGTGCAGAAACTTTAACGGCATTTTCGGACTTGAAAACGGCAGAACTGGGTCTTGGACTTCAAAGGAAAGTTGTAGATCTCGGAGTTAGCTTTCCAACGAGTACTCATGAGCTTCAAACGGAGGTCTGAGCAGAAAGTTATGAATTTTCTACCAAAACTGCTCCTGAATCCTAATCCTGTTAGGACTAGAATCGGGAATCTACAGATTTTGGTGTTTCCTTGGATTTACGAGTCATTAATGGGATTTTAATTCCAATTAATATTTTATATGGGTTGAGTATCTTCCCATATAAATTATCCATAAATACCAAAGCTTGAGGGCTTCTTCATGACTTGTCTTCAATTAAAACTCCAATTCTTCAATTCTTCCTCTTGAAATAAATCTTCAATGGTCTTCAAGTCTCCAATTTATCTTCAAATGGTCTTCAAACACGAACTTCGAATCTCCAAATCTATGCTCAAAATTGCTTTGCTCAAATTTGTGTAAAAAGTCATCAATATAGCTCAAAAAATAGTGAAAATAACAATTTCTCATTTTCACATCACTTAAAGACTAAAAACACAAATATTAATAAAATAGCATATAATTAAGCATAAATGGGTCTAAAAACATAGTAAAATAGCTATAAAAATAGGATCAATTTTGGCTCAATCATATTCCCCCACACTAAATCTTTGCTAGTCCCTAGCAAACTAGTGTAGAAAACTATGAAAAACACTAAATTCGAACACCTAAAAGATCCTAAACTAATGCAAATCAAAATTTTATTTTAATTAAAACCTTTCAAAAAATTTGAATGCATACACATATTAAGGATCAACATAATTATGAAATCAAAATAACAAAGAATCATAAGAGCACTCAATTCAAAAGATCAATAAATAGCAAGCATCTTTATTCTTAAGTAACCATAATTAAAGTAGTTCTAATCACTTACCATTCATCACATCCTATAACTACTTCTTTCCATAAGCTTATGTCTTCATCTTTATCTCCATTACTCAAATGAATGCATATCACAGATACAAATCAAGGGTTTACGTGTGGGTTATAATAAATTTTTAAAGGGTAATTGTTTTTTTAGAAAATTGAGGTTACTAACCTCGAAGTGTTCATGATTTGGGGTTACTAACTCCCATTTTTGAGGCTACTAGCACTCTGGAAGGACTCCTTCTTTTTATTTTTTTTTCAGAGGGACAATATTTCTGCAATTCCATGCCTCTTATCCTCTTTCCAAGGGTTACTAACTCCTTTTGTTAAAGAAAAGAGTGACAACAATGGATTATAATTTTTTTTTAAAGTATGCAGAAATACCTCTTCTCCTCTTGCATGAAAATACTTCTTTTTGAAAAATATTTTTTTAACTACCCTTTTATATAAGTAGTCCCCCACACTTGTTCTTGACATATCCATAACATACTATCATAATTGTAATTTCAATCAAGATTGAACACAAGTTCTAGAAATAGATAATCATAGAAAATAATGAACAATATGCTTTTATCACAAACTTCAATTATACCTAATCTAAGAAATCAGATATCATGCTATAAATCAATCAATCAAATAAAATTTTCTTAAAATTCTAAGTATTAATCAATCATAATCAAATCAATCAATTAATATATGCAAAATTTTCAAAATTTCGAAAAAAATTATGGCATATTTATTAAGATTATGATGCATGCAAACTCTCTATTAGACTCTCTTCCCCACACTTAAAAGACACATTGTCCTCAATGTGAATGCACATGTGTGTGTTGTGTCCCTCATAAGTGTGATGATTAAGTAGATTAGCTAATGAAATACTTGACTCACAAAGAAAGTGTCGACCCAATCAAGCAATTCAAGCAATTCAAAGCATATATCATGGCAATCATAGCATAAGCCATAATAAAGATCTAAATCAAAGCATAGAAAACATAGAAAAGAAATACAAACAACTAATTCAAATCAAGGAATAGGCAATCAATCAAAGCAATAATCAATCAGAGCAGAACAATGCAAAGAAAAAGTAAATGGAGAAGAGTTTAAGAAAGCTTCTCTATTTATGTAGCACGGGCTGGAGGTGGCATGGCTGGTGGCGGCTCGGTGTTTGCACGGGCTACCATGGTGAAGACCGGTCCTGGCCAAGCTTGGCACGCAAATGGAGCGGATGAGGCCGGTGTGTTGCGCGGTCTGGTGCGACAGTGGCCGGGCCATAGCCGGGTATGGCGCGCGGGTAGCCAGGTCATGGCCGGCCTAGCAAGTTTTGCGGCTCGGCATGGCCGGTCCTGACCAGGCCTCATGTATAGATGGCCGGGCCATAGCCGGGCATTAGCCAGCCAAGCTAGCTAGGTTGGCTCGATCATAATTGGCTTCCATCCTTTGCTCCTCTCCTTTGAGCTTTCATTCGGTTTCCTTTGCAAATGTTCAAAAAGCTCCAATTGTTCGACTTGTTTTCTTAATTTGAAATCCTAAAAAGAAAAAGAAAAACAAAACTAAAAAGAAAATTAACATGTTAGTAAATTCTTGGGTTGCCTCCCAAGCAGCGCCTTTCTTTAATGTCTTTGGCTAGACTTTCGTTCCTCTCCCTTTGTTAGGGTGGATCATACCACTTTAAAGCATAAAGCAAATATGATGAGATTGGAAGAATATGAGCACAAAAATATGAAAGTAAAAAGAAGAGATAAGGAAAGAAATCACCAATTTTGCTGAGGGCGACTCCATGAATAGCTAGGAATGACAATGTCATCTTTGTTACCGTGAGAGGTTGATGCAATGGATGCTTCCGGCATTCTTGATTAGCATTGTTCTCGTCTCGCCTTTGGAAAGTGTCCTCGTGTTGGCAAATCTTCTTATCCTCTAGAAAGAATTGATCCATGTTGATCTCCTCAAAGTAGTAAGACTCAAGAAACTTGTGGATTCCCAAGAAATCTCGATCTTCATGTTCCAAGAGTTGATTATCAACAAGATTCAGCACACTTGTTTCGTTCAACTCAAGGTGTCCAAGTTGTTCATCATCTGGTGGCTCATCTTCTGGTTTGGCACGGCTTGGAGGAGAAGGTGGAGGGATGTCCATCTTGATATCTTCTTTCGGTGCTTCTGATTCGTCTTGTGCAATCTTGGAATCCTCCGTTGGTAGAGCAGGGATGTAGACTTCGCATGGTTCAGGTTCCTCCCATGATGATGTTGGCTCGATCTCTTCTTTGGAAATTTCTTTAATTGCGGCAATCAAAGGGATGTTTACCTTATCCTTCTTTTGAAGTGAATCATCTTGACTTTCTTCACTGCATGTTTTTCTTTGCGGCGCAAACCTTTGAGGAAACGGTGGTGGACCGTAAATGGTCTCCATCTTCTTCATCCCTTCGAATCTTGATTTTGGTCGAGAGGCTCTTGGCGATGAAGTGGGTTGTTCCTTTTTGGATACAGCAACTTGTGGTGTTTCAGCAGAGAAAGCAGGTGGTGCCACTGAAGGTGGAGATGGAACATCAGGCAATTCCATCTTTCGTGCATCCCATTGTTGAGTTCCTTCGATTGAATTGACTCCATGTCCTTGTATGTTCTCATTCATATGTCTTTGAGGTACATATGAAGAGTTTTGGAAAAAGGCTTGCTGGATACTCATGAAGTCGGCGAACATCTTTGCTAGATTTCCGCATTGAGCAGTTAACTCCTTCAACTCCTTGCGGATCTCTAATATCTCTGACTCCTTTGTTGTGTCAGCATCATTGGTTATGCTGAATTGATGAATGTTCTCGGTCATGGTGTCGAGCAGCTTCCTTGCTTCTTCAGGAGTATTGAGTGTAAAACTACCCCCACTTGCAGCATCAACATAGGTCATATCTTCATAGGTGAGTCCATCGTAAAAATTCTGAATCAGAAACCCTTCATTCAGGTTGTGGTAAGGGCAGCTTGCGCAGATCTTGTTGTACCTCTCCCAGTATTGGTGCCACTTTTCGTTGGGTAGCTGTTGACAAGAGCTTATTCTTTTTCTGACATCAGCTCGCTTTGCTTCTGGAAAATATTTGTTCAAGAATGTTGTCTCTAATTCCTTCCATGTAGTTATGGATTTCGGCGGCAAACTCAGAAACCAGCTTCTTGTTTTTCCTTCGAGAGTGATTGGAAAAGTTCGAAGCTTAGCTTGTTCTTCGGGCATCCCAGTAATTGCAGCACACTTGATAAAGAAACTTCGCAGGTGTTCATGAGGATTCTCATAGTGTTCTCCTTGGAAAATTGGCAACATGTGGATCACTCCTGGCTTCAGTTCGTAGGACATATCCATTGGTGGATAATCAATGCAGAGGGATGGCACTTTACAGTTAGAATTCAACTCCCTTAACGTTCGTGCTTGCTCCATTGGATCTTTTTCTAGAAAAATAAAAACTCAAAGAAAAATTAGTAGTAACTGTTCTTAAACAAAAATTAAAAGCAGAAAAACAAAGGAAAAATTTTTTTCTTTTTGAAAACGCATAACAAGAAAATAATTTTTTTTTAAAATAAAAAACGCAAAAACTTTTTTTTTTAGAAAAACGCAAAAAACACAAAACAAAAAAAAATTTTTATGACGCAAAAACTCTCTTTTTTTTTCTTGACGCAAAACAAAACAGATTTTTTTTTTTCAAAAACGCAAGACACACAACACAAAATTTTTTTTTAATTAAAGACGCAAAGAAAAATATTTTTTTTTCAGAATAAAACACAGAGAAAAAGAAAAACGCAAACAATTTTTTTTTATAGGACAGAAACGCAGGGACTAAGAGAAAATTCCCAGGATTCGTCTTCAGATGAGTCTATTTTCCTTCCCCTGGCAAAAACCAGAAAAAGTTCCCTTCCCCGGCAACGGCGCCAAAATTTATGATCGGTCGTTAGCAATCATAAAAATAATCCCCACAAAATCCTAACTAAGTAGATAGGGTAAGTAGGGGTCGATCCCACAGAGAAGGGTGATAGACTTTATCCGAAAATTCAGTCCTTAAAATCTCTCAAAACAGAACACAGAAAACAGAGGTTGACAGAAAACAATTAAACAGAAAACAATTAAACTAGAAAATAAAGCAAAGTAAATTAAATCTAAGTCTATAACAGATAAGAAAGAAAACAATAATTAAGGATATACTTTTTCACCAATGGTAGAAAACAATCAAATTAATTATGGGTCCTTGATTTAAAAGATAAATTCAGTATTAAATTCATGATGATAACTGGCCTAGGGAAAACCCTAACATGCTATTTAGGTAAGATTTCTCGCAAGAGCTTAAATTACCCCTTTTTCCTCCTAACTCATCGATTAGCCGCAAAGCCTTAAAGATTTGCTAGGATTCAAAGCATTAAGTTTTATTAATTCTTTCACACATGCTTAATAAATAAAACCATACAACAACCAGATAAATCTGGTTACTGGCATGCAATCCCAATTAACCCGCCGTCAAGCGCAGCTAATTTGCTACATACGATCAAACTCATGCGCAAGCCTTGTTGTTTGGATCTAGCCAACAATCTCTCAAATTACCTCTTTACCGGCCGGAACAAATCAATAAAAATCAAGATTGTAGAATTATAACAGAGTTTAACATGCTATCTATCAAGAATAAAATACCAAATTATAAGAACAGAAATCTCACCATATTTAATTGATTGAATTCACCAAAGGATCAGAAGTATTAAGAATTTAGCTCCTCATGGATTTTCCCAAATCCATGAGAGGCTCAAGAAAACTTACAAAACTTGAAGGGGGGCGAAATCTCCTCTTGAATAACCTAGGGTTGCCGCCCCTCTCTATGCAAAGAGAGGGTGGCGCACCCTAGACCTAAAACTAGAAGAAAAACTAGAACTAGAAGAGAAAAATAAGAAGAGAAAATTATATGTGTGAAGGTATGTGATTTGTGTTACAGGAGGTGGCTATTTATAGTGGAAATAATCCTAGGAATTCCAATCCTAACTTGGAAAGAGGTCTAGGACGGTTTAGGGTCTAACTTGGAGTCCAAGTTGGATTAAAAGTCATCCTAGAGTAGAATCCAAGTTAAAATAGGATCCTGAAATTTTGCTGAATTCGTGCAGAAACTTCAACGGCATTTTCGGACTTGAAAACGGCAGTACTGGGTCTTGGACTTCGAAAGAAAGTTGTAGAGCTCAGAGTTAGCTTTCCAACGAGTACTCATGGGCTTCAAACGGAGGTCTGAGCAGAAAGTTATGAATTTTCTACCAAAACTGCTCCTGAATCCTAATCCTGTTAGGACTAGAATCGGGAATCTACGAGATTTTGGTGTTTCCTTGGATTTAGGAGTCATTAATTGGGATTTTAATTCCAATTAATATTTTATATGGGTTGAGTATCTTCCCATATAAATTATCCATAAATACCAAAGCTTGAGGGCTTCTTCATGATTTGTGTTCAATTAAAACTCCAATTTTTCAATTCTTCCTCTTGAAATAAATCTTCAATGGTCTTCAAGTCTCCAATTTATCTTCAAATGGTCTTCAAACACGAACTTCGAATCTCCAAATCTATGCTCAAAATTGCTTTTCTCAAATCTGTGTAAAAAGTCATAAATATAGCTCAAAAAATAGTGAAAAATAACAATTTCTCATTTTCACATCACTTAAAGACTAAAAACACAAATATTAATAAAATAGCATATAATTAAGCATAAATGGGTCTAAAAACATAGTAAAATAGCTATAAAAATAAGGTCAATTTTGGCTCAATCAATAATGGTCCTGATGATCTTCTAATTGGTGATGGCACGTCTTTCTATATCCCATACTGGTTCTACTTCTATAAGCTCACCTTCACATTCATTGTCTCTTAACAATGTTTTTTGTGTACCTAAAACCTAAGCAAACTTAATTTCTGTTTCTAAACTAACTGAGACTAATCTTGTTTCTATTGAATTTTTCTCTAAAAATTTCTTGGTGAAGGATCTGCACACAAGGAAACCAGTAGCACAAGGCCTGAATAGAGGAGGGCTCTACTAATTCTCTAATGAACCACCAATAATTGAACCACTTGCTTTGGCACTACTAGGAACCAAAACTAATATTGCAACCTGGCACCAGAGGCTTGGTCATCAAAGAAAAACTTTGCCTCATGTGATGCATGTCTTTGTCATAAAAGTCATCGTTTGCCTTTCTCCACTTCAAGCATTGTTAGTAGAGGTCCATTAGATGTTATTGACATAGATGTCTAGGGCCCTACTAGAATTACTTCTGATAAAGGCTTTAGATACTATGTTGCATTTGTTGATCTCTGTACCAGATACACATGGTTTTATCCAATCAAATTTAAGTCTGATGTCTTTTAACTATTTCAAAAGTTCAAGAACTTGGTTGAAAACTACTTCAAAACTAGAATTGTCACTGTCTATTCAGATTGTTGAGGTGAGTTTGAAAAACTGAAAGACTTCTTTTCCAACGTAGGAAAACAACATCTTCAAACACCACCTCACACTCCACAACACAATGCAATAGTTGAAAGAAGACATCGTTCTATTGTACAAAAGGGTCTAACATTGCTTCATCATGCATCTATGCCCTTGAAATATTGGCCATACGCTTTTGCCACTACAGTTTATCTTTTGAACAAAATGCCAAGGTCCAGTATTGCAAAATCAAAGTCCTTTTCAAAAATTGTTTCAATAGGAACCAAATTTTGGAAAACTTAAAGTGTTTGGTTGTTTATGCTATCCTTGGCTTAAACCCTATATTGAACACAAGTTGGAACCAAAATCATGATCGTGTGTTTTTCTAGGATATTCAAAGAATCAAAGTGCAAAACTGTGTTTGGATCTGTCATGTCATAGGATTTTTGTGTCAAGACATGTTATGTTTGATGAGTCAAAATTTCTGTTTAAAGGGTTAAATGCAGGATCAACAGCCTCTGATGACACATTTAACACATGGAATCCAGCCATTGATACAAATCCAATAACTATTGTTCCTTCTTCCCAACCTGTTAACACAATCCCAGCACCGAACACAGTTCCAGCATCGAACATTGACCCAGCATCGAACACAGTCCCAACACCGAACACAGATTCTGTTCAAACAGTGCCATCCTCTGCCATAGTACCACTGCCATGATCGATTCCAGTAGCTGCTCCTCTTAACAAACCTTGTGCTCAACCTTCAGTGTGTGCAGGCTTGTCACCAGTAGCAACATAATCCCTTACACATCAAGGTAACGCTTCCACCAGATCTCATCCTATGGTTATTAGGTCTCAAAATAATATTTTCAAATCAGTAACTATGTTTCTTGCTACTAAACACCCTCTTCCAGATACTATTAAGCCAATTGTGCTACTCATGCTATCAAAGATCAAAACTGGAAACATACAATTCTTGAGGAACTTGAAGCTTTAAACAAAAATGGTATTTGAAAACTAGTCCCAGAACCCTCAAATCGAACCATTGTGGGGTGCAAATGGGTCTTTCGAGTAAAAAGAAATGCGAATGGCTCAGTGGCACGGTACAAGGCCAGACTAGTGGCAAAAGGGTTCACTTAATGCCCTAGAGTAGACTTTACTGAGACTTTCAGTTCAGTAGTTAAACCTGTGACAATTAGACTTGTTCTTTCAATTGCTGTCACAAATGGGTGGTCACTCAAACAGATGGATGTTAATAATGCCTTCTTGCAAGGTGAGCTCAATGATGAGGTCTACATGAAGCAGCCACCAGTTCTATATGACAAAGAACATCCAAATATGGTTTGCAAGCTGAAAAAGGCTATATATGGGTTAAAACAGGCCCCTCGTGCCTGGTACTGTGCTCTTAGCAACTTTTTGATCTCTTTTGGCTTCAAAAACTCAGTTGCAGATACATCTCTTTTCATCTATCAGTCTGGTACCAAAATTGCATATCTTCTGGTATATGTTGATGACCCTATTTTAACAGGGAACGATAGCAATTTCTTAGATGACTTCTCTCAGGCCCTGGCATCTTAGTTCTCTCTTAAAGATCTCGGTCAGCTCCACTATATTCTTGGCATTGAGGTACTTAAAGCTTCTCAAGGTTTATTTCTGTCTCAATCCAAGTACATTGCTGATATACTAAGCAAAGCAAATATGAGTCGTGCAACTCTTTCAACTTCAACTACTTTGACACTTCATGATGGGATAGCAGCAGTGGAAGATACTGAATTCAGAAAGATCATTGGCTCACTGCAATATTTGACACTCACTAGACCTGATATCTGCTATGCAGTGAATAAACTATCTCAATTCATGCATAAGCCGACCACACTGCATCTTCAAGCTTTGAAACGAGTGTTGAGGTATTTAAAGGGCATAATCTAGCATGGTTTTTTCATAAGTTCAACAACTAAACCAACCATTACAGTTTATACAGATTCTGATTGGGCTGGCAACACTGATGACAGAAGATCTACCTCTGCTTATATCATTTACTATGGCAAAACTCCAATATCTTGGTGTTCAAAGAAACAGAAGACAGTTGCACGTTCCTCTACAGAAGCTGAATACCGAGCAATTGTAATGAGTGTCTCTGAACTTACATGGATACAGTCCCTACTAACTAAGTTAAATGTTCAACTGCCAGCAACACCATTGATTCTTTGTGACAATCTCAGTGTCACTTACACTTGTGCCAATCGTGTGTTTCAGACCAGGATGAAACATCTAGCTTTAGATTACTTTTTTGTTTGTGAGAAAGTTACCGTTGGCCAACTTGTAGACACATTATTTTTGGATTCCATTTGTAATTGGTTAAGCCTTTCTCCATTTTTAATTAATTAAACTCCAAACCTTTTGTCAAGCCTTGGTCCCTTTCCTTCCTAAACCAAAAATAATTAGTATCTTTCATTACTGTCTTTTAGAAGCCCATTGTCCTACTTGGTGTTTGGACTCCCTTTTTACTTCCCTTTTAATTCGTTTGGGCCTTAGGCATCTCCTAAATAGGCCTTGATAAAGTGCTTCTTCAGTTGGGCCGTGAATGGCCCACTTACTTCCCTTTAAGTCCTTTCTTTATTTGGGCCAACTTTGTCATCCTAAGTCTTGGTGGAACCCTTTTGGGCCGCTGCTTTTGTTTTCGGACCTGATCCATTTGGGCTTAAAGATTTATGAATTTTTGAGCATACAAAATTACAAGTTTTATTACTGTTACAGGAAAATACATGTACAAAATTACACCGAGTAATATGGTACAATTCTCTTCTCTGTCTCCCTAATCTACCCTTTTCACAAAATCTTGTCTTGAAAAATAAAAACCTGCAAAAACAGAAACAAAGCAAGAGTTAATAACAAGTAAACTAGAAACCAGTATTTGGATTAGTACTAAGGCAGATTAGTACTCATCTTTTTTGGACTTGGGGGACCAAGCTTTAATGGCCCCCCTCACCACATCAGCATATGCAGGTACACCACAAGGAGACAAAGCAGGAGGATTTGCAACAATAAAACACAAGCAAACAAAATGAGAAGAGAGGATTTGTACAGGTTTAACAAAACTTGCCGACCAAGTTCTCAAAATACAAAACTTGGTCTCTGAAAATAATCTGCTGCAATGCAGTTGTACAGGAACTAAATGTAACCTGGGGCATGCACCGTTAAATTGAAATACCAGATCAAAAAAAGACAAGGACTACAGGATACAAGGGATGATCTCATGAAGGTACAGTAGGGCAACAGAACAGCAGATTATTACATTGCCAGAGTATGGCATACACAAGCTTGCACACTTCAACACATTGAAGGCACAAGCCTTCAACCAATGGCATTCAGACATCAAGGGCCTTGTCAGCATTAATATGGCCACGTCAGTGTACAGCTAGGTGAATGCAAGAACAGGCACAAGCACAGTGAAATCTCAGGGCAAGAATTACAATGCACAGAAGTCACAACAACCCTTGGATCATTGCCAAGTGGTCCAATAACAAACAGTAGCAACAAATGGCAGGATAGAAAGGGTGACAAATCAAATGACCTCATCAATTCAGTGAGCATACACACAGGATACCTACATACATGCCACACCAACAACAAAGATTGAGAATATAAAAAGGACACAGTTTTGATAGAGAAAGATTAACCCGAGCTCCTTCCTTTCCCATTTTTTTCATACAGATCCCAAAAAAACAAACCCTAGTTTATTTCTTCTCGATATAACGCATCAATCCCAAGTAATTTTTCTTTCTTTTTGGGAACACCCAGGAAAACCAAGTTTCCAGTTCATAGTAACCAGAAAACATTCCACAAAAAAGGTGCCCTAAGAATTTCTGTTTTCCCAGTCATCAAAAACAAAAAAAAGATTCATTTTTCTTTCCTCGGTAGTTCTAGAGAGAAAAAAAAACAAAACACAAAAGAAAAGTGCAGGTCTTTTACCTTTATAGAGTCCCTGTCCTTCATTCTAGTCTTCCTCCATCCATCACCTTTGAACTTTCCCTTTCGGTTAAAAAAAAAAGAAAAAAGTACAAAAAACACAAAAAAATTAGTTCCCATCATATTAGGTTTAGGTTCGTGTTTTTAAACATAAGTTTATGGGACGATTTCGGTGAAAAAGGAAGAGAGTAAAAGAAGAAGAACGCCATACCTGCAGATCAGAAACATCGTACGGTTGAAATTTCAGATAGGAGGGTTCGAAATTTCGATTCGGTGAAGGGTGTTTAAGGGGGTTTCTGCCAGATTCAGAGTAAACTAAGGCCAGATCTGGGTTTGGGTGAAGGAAGTAAGTTGGTCAGCCACTTATCGGCACAAACAGAGGCTCCGGCGATGAAGTTCACGGTGGAGGTCAAGGCGGGGCGATTTCACGTGGGAGGTAGCGGCGGCGGCGCAAGGTTAGGGTTTGGTAAGTTTTCGGATTTGGGGGATTTAAGTTGGTATTTATAGTCCTTGATAAGTATCCGATTTTATTTCATTTACATGCGTTATTTTTGGACCTTATGTTATTAGGTCCCTGATTTGGATCAATTCAATCCGCCTCTTGT
Source organism: Corchorus olitorius (assembly GCA_001974825.2). Classification (NCBI taxonomy): domain Eukaryota; kingdom Viridiplantae; phylum Streptophyta; class Magnoliopsida; order Malvales; family Malvaceae; genus Corchorus; species Corchorus olitorius. The sequence goes on from AWUE01012447.1 coordinate 50,222, forward strand.
TAAACTAGTTCAATAAGGGCCTTAAATTTTATTCCGTTTTCAAATAGGCCCCTGGATTAGTTTAATTTGGCCCTTCATGTTTAAATCCGATCAATTAGGTGCTTAACAGTTAATTTTAAGTTAGATTAAATACTATTTAGCTTAAATAATAAAAAAGAATTAACTTGGTGAATAAAATGCTTAGGAGTCAATAATTTTAGGAGACATGTTTGTGATTAGGAATATTCAAGCAATAATTTAGACTCAATTTAGACTTTATTGATCCTTTGGGCTTAGTTTGATCTTTTGGGCCTTTGAACTTTATGTTGGGCTTTGCATAGTCTTCGGGTCTTAGCTTTTGTATGTTTGGGTTTTAAATTTCTGTTGGGCCACTCTATAATACATGTTTGGGCTTAATTTGTTTTGGGCTTTAATTTGTATGCTTAGGTCTTGTCCTTCTATGATGATTTTTAAATATATTTGGGCCTTGTTTATTTATTGTTTGGGCTTGATTTTCCTATTGGTATTTGGACTTTTATGAATTATGGGCTTAGGTGCTATGTAGAGTTCAATTTCAAATTAATGTAGGTTTTAAATGGAATAAATTAGAAATCAAAAGTTGAAGTTAGCTTTTAGAAATTAAATTAGTTTCATATGCGTCCATATTTATATCTCCCTTAATTGTTGATTATATCATGTCATTTGAGATTAATAAACACGATCCGATGATGGAACGATTAATTGGGACTTAGACAATCTTTGTCGGTTTCAATTCATCCTTTCTAGGCTTGGAATTTCCGGATGGGGGTCTTAGCCAGAATTAGTGGCGGGTGCCCAGATGGTGTTCCTCGTATAAATATTTGGTGAAAACTTGCATTTTAACCGGATACATACATCACGTGCATCCATGCATTTAGGATTTAGACTTAGCAATCTCAATTAATTCTTATCAGAAAATCCAAAAAAAAAAGAAATTAAAATTGAAATGGAATAGACTTATTTTCTTCAAAATTAAAAAGAGTTTGTACTTGAGAATTGTTCTCTTTTAGTTTTCAAAGAAAAATCAAAAAGGAAGGAATTGAAGTATTTCAAGAATTAAGAAATAAAATGGTTTTCAAATCAAACAAGAGCCTCAGAGAAAATTCAAAAATTCAAAATCAAAAAGAAGTTTTTTCAAAGTTTTCAATTCAGGGAAAGATCCCATTCAGTAGTTTTCAACTTTTCAAATTTAGGGAAAAACCCCATCAGTTTCTTCAAGATTTTTAATTTAGGGAAAGATCCCATTAAGATTTCAAAATTACGGAAAGATCCCACCAAAGTATTTTTCAAAGATTCAAAATTATGGAAAGATCCCACCAAAGTATTTTTCAAGTTTTCAAAATTAGGGGAAGAACCCACCAAAGTATTTTTCAAGTTTTCAAAATTAGGGAAAGATCCCACCAAAGTATTTTTTCAAGGATTTCGAAATTAGGGAAAGATTCCATCAAGCTTTCAAGATTTCTAATTAGGGAAAGATCCCTTCAAGTTTGTTCAAGTCTTCCGATTTAGGGAAAGATCCCATCCAGTTTCTTTTTAAAGTTTTAAATTTAGGGAAAGATCCCATCCAGTCTTCAAAGTTTTTTAGGGAAAGATCCCATCAAGTTTTTCAGAAGTTTTAATTTAGGGAAAGATCCTGTCATCCAGTAGTTTTTCAAAAGTTAAATTTTAATTTTGGGAAAGATCCCATTTAGTCTTTTTCAAGCTTTCAATTAGGGGAAGGATCCCATCCAAGATTTTAAAGTTAAGTTGTTTTAATGGTAAGTTTTAAAGAAAATCCTCTCATGAGGAACCCAAAAAGAGAACCAAACAATAAACAGGTTCAATTCCCGACATTCCTATTTCAAAATCCAAAATCCGTTTTTGCTTGTTTATTTGCTTAATTTCAAGGATAAATAAAAGAATTTAATGGCATGAAAAGTATAAATTTAAGAATAGAGACAACCAATACTAGAAACCCATAGTTAAGTCTAGATTAGTCAGTGCTGTCTTTTGACGGGCGTCGTGGGGTTGCTAATCCTTCCCCACGCGTACCGACTCCCGGACCATAGAATCTCTGGTTAGAAGACCGTTTATTAGGTTTAGTGTTACCTTTGCCAAGCTTAGGTTAACATTAGGCTTAATAGTCTGATAGGTGGCTAATCACACCTAGGTTAAAAAAGATTAGTGGCGACTCCCAAACCTAGGGAACAGTAGTTTCCCCCATTTCTTAAGTCGTTAAACGGTAGGGTTCGGGACCCCGGACCCGGACGTTGCGACAGCTTGGCGACTCCACTAGGGACTGGTTAGAGAGTCGAACTGAGTGCTAGTCTAGGGTTAACTAGGGTTCGCATACTTGGTTGTTTGTTTGTCTATTCTTGTTTATTTATGCCTATCTTTATAGTTTTTCATGTTTACATGCTTTCATATTTTTGTGTATATGTTTTGCCTAACCTTTCTGCTTTGTTTCTCTTGGAGGGTAGTTTAGTAATTTAGGTCCAGTTCTTAATAAAGGTTTGTATGTTCCTTCACACGTGCACTAATAAACTTGCATCTGCATTGCATGAGCTTACACCGGAGCTCTTACCTATTTAGGAGAAGGCAAAGTAGCTAGCCCTCGTGTGGTGATAGTCACCGTGCGGGTTTTTAGTGAAACACCTCCACTCAGACTGAACCCATTCCAGTGAGCCTATAATGGGGAAGGATTGGGGGCCTTACTAGCCTAGAATGGGCGTCAGTAAGGACAGTCTGGGAACCTTTAGAACCGAGAAGCCTTACCCATCATATAGCCACCTTGATATCTTGCTTAGTTAGAGCCAAACCCTGTGTGAATAAACCTAGGTACACAAAAGGAACATTTCTCACCTTTACTTATCTATTTATTACTATTATAACCTTAGATGAATGGGTAATCGAATTACCCTGATTATCGAACTCCCCGCCCATAAAGAGCCCAAGGCTCGAGTTTTCGAAATCCAGAAAATGTTTTGATATTTTAAGAGCACCAATGTATTATTCGTTTAAATTCAAGTATTATTTCCTTTATATGATACTAACTGATTTCATTTATTGTTTGCCATTTTTCTTGTCCTTTCCTTTGTTGCATCTTTGCATCCATAATAGGTAGATTCATCATTCATCATAAATAGAAGATGATGCGGGACTAATATGAGTTATAATCATTTATATTACGAGACAATAAATCCCATTTTATCTTTCTATTAAAAGTAATGAATAGGTTCATGCATCATGACATCATATGCATAAGGATGAAAGCCCTGATTGATAAGAAGACTTGTGACGGCCACGGCTTTTGTCCCGTGGGGTTCTAACCAGCCATTGGGAGGGGCCCCACACTCCCATCGCATGTTAAAATAATAATAATAATAATAATATTAAAATAAATCAATAATAAGATAATAACAATCTTTGGCATTTAACTTAGGAAAGAATCAAGATAGCAAGACCCAGAAAACAGTACCAGCAAACTCGGCATTATAACACTAGGTCCAACGCTAAGAAAATGGACGAACAGACTGCAGCAATCCAGCGTCTGAAAGAAGAGATCGCTCACCGAGATGAAGAGGCGAAGCGCCGAGAAGAGGCTACAAATGCTCAGATGGAGCAGATGAAAGGAATGTTGATGCAATTGATGAAAAGGAAAAACTTAGCAGATGAAACTCAAAGTATAGAGGACCCGATTGAAGGGATATTCCGAGCAAACTCAGGATTGACTGGAGTGAGTTCAGGCCTGACAGGGGTAGCAACTGAAAATGTTAACCCTTTCGGAACCCAATTCGTCTTCCCACCAATATCGGGAACGGCAAATATGCCTTTTGTCTCGAATCCTTTAACATCTGGTGGGGCATAGTTCAATCTTTCATCAGGAATAGCAGATGGGACTTTCTACCCTCCCCGTCCAGGGCTAAACACCAGGGTTGGCATGTCATCTACGTCCTTGCCACAAGACCACTCTTATTTAAATCAGCCAGGGATAGCAGCAATCAGGCCTATTGATCTGACAAAAGAAGATAGTTCAAGCAAAGTGGTTGAAGCAGAGAGACTTTGGCAGAAGATTGAACGCAGAATAGAGGATAGGTTGAAAGGCGTAGACGGAGTCCAGGATTACGGGATCCCTAGTGATGCGCCAAGGACTCATCATGGTTTTGAAGAGCACAATGGAGATCATGGCAAGGATGTGCATATGCGGCAAGGAGGCTTGGAGAAGCTTGAAGATGCTAAGGAAGAAGTTTCAAGCTCATCGGAGTTGCCTAAGATGCCATTAGGCCCAATGACAAGGGCAAGAGCTAAAAGGTTCAAGGAAGCTTTGTTTGGCCTCATTAGAGTTCATCTTGAAGAGTTTAAAGCCATCGGAGATCATTTGAAACCCATTGGAGATCATCAACAAAGGAATATTCCCATCGATTCCAAGTTGTGCATTCTTCTTGAAATCGATGAGCACTAGGTCATTAGAGTTGTAATTTGGCCATTGTGGGCTTTATTCTATCTTTAATTAGCTTATTTTTAAGTTTGGATGTTATTTGGGTTGGGCCTTGTTTGACTAAGTCCAAACCTTGTTTAATTATGTCTTTATTTCCTTTTCCTAGTTGGGTTTGGACTAGTTTTACCCTAGGCCATATATTTGGACGAAAATTAGGTTATTTTTCTAGATCTAGGGCATCACCCTATGCCTATATAAAGGCACCAAACCCCTCTTGTAAACATAAGTTGAGTTGATTAATAAAATTGAGGTTTTTTACCAAAATTGATTATCTTAGCTTCTTTGTTCTAGTTTGAGCAAAACTTAGGGTTCTTCAATCTTGTAGAGTCCTAGCAAACAATTAAGTTATGATACTTGATTGCTTGTGAATCTTGTGATCTTAGGTGTTCAATTGCAGGTCTAATTGGAGGCCGACGAAAGAAGAAGATTGCTTGGGTGAGATTGTCGACATACACATCTAGAAGTTGAAAGTTGTTCAAGTTGATTCTTGGCGGGTCACAAGGGTGGATTTGAATCTTAAAACAACTAGATTCGTATCAATTGGTAATCAGAGCATAGGTTGTCATCTTCAATCGGTAAATATATCCTTCTATTCATCTGTCATCAAGTTTTTCATCCATCTCATCCATTCAAAGTTTTTTTCAAATTTTCTAGATCTGAAAATTCCGAAAATTCAAAAATTTATTGTGGTTTTATCTTAACTCCAATCGACTTGAAAATTCAGATTTGGAGTCCTCATACCTTGTAGTTTAATCGAAAAATATCAAAAAAATAAAAAAAATTTCGACCAGAAACTTGTGAAATTTATTCTGGCTTCGTTTGAGCTCGGAAAGTTTTGAAATTTGAGATCTAGACTTCTTTTAGTGTGATCTTTCTGGGAAAAATACTGAAAAAAAATCAAAAAAATCTTTTGTGTCTGCCGCACCTTTGACCTAGGGTTCTTATCCGGGTATATTGGGGATTAGGGTTTGTTTTGAGCAATTGAGTCAATTGTTTGCATCTAACCCTAATTGATTGTTTGTTTGAGATTCTTGGGTTGCTTTTGCTGTGAATTGAGATCTAATTTGAAGAATTTCAGGTTTAAACCCTATTGGAGACAAGTGGTAAAAAATTGGATCTAAGTGGTACTAGGGTTTATAATTGATTAAATTGATTGATTTGTGCTACTAATTGTGTTTTGTGCAGCAAGTTTGGGAGACAAAAGGCTATTTGGATTGTATAGATCACTTTTTGTTTTTGATTCACTCAAGTTATTGCTCTTAGTTGTTTGTTCCTCAAGTAGGTCACGAAAAGAAAGGAGGCTCTAACGATTTGCTCATATTAGGCTTATTGAAGCTAGAAAAAGGCATAATCTTGTGAGATCATTAAGAGAGTAGTGGATCGCCAATCCATAGGTTGAGTGCAAACACGAGAGTACAAAAAAAAGGTAATTCACACACACACTTGTGAGGAATTTTTTATTACTAACTTTTCTTTGTGTGTAGGTACAATGGGAGATCAAAATCAAGCCAATGATGTGGCTACCTCGTTGCAAGATATCATGCAACAATTAGGCACTATAACAACAAGAATTGAGGCCTTGGGGGTTCAAAATCAACAAGCTCAAAATCAACAAGCTCCACTTAGTTTGGTTGATAGGAGAACTTTGAGTGCCTATGTAAAAAGGGATGTTCTAAGGGAGAATTTGTTCCATACTATAGGATGTATGCGAATGGAAAGCCTAGTAGTGTGATTATAGATGGAGATAGTTGTAAAAACATAGTTAGTGATTATTTGGTGAAAGAGTTACAACTACCTACTTCTAAACATCCTAAACCCTATAGCTTAAGTTGGATCAATGATAGAGAAGAAATTAGGGTTAACAAACAAGTTTTGGTTACTCTTTCTTTGGGCAGGTACAAAGAGGATGTCTTGTGTGATGTGCTACCAATGCGAGCTTGTCATGTGTTGCTTGGGAGACCTTGGCAATTTGACAACAAGGTGAAGCATGATGGTGAGACAAACAAGTACTCTTTTATGCATGGTAAGCGGCCTGTTACTTTAGTTCCTTTATCACTTCAAGAAGCTTTACAAGATCAAATTAAAGTGAGAGATGATTTTGCTAAATTGGATGATGAATTTAGGGCTAAAGAAAAGGGTAACACCGATTCTCAAATTGTTGATTGTTTTGATGATAAAACAACCTTATTTTCAAAGAGTAATTCTGAACCTGATTTGAGTGTTGTTTAATGACATGAAATCTGTTTTAGATGTTGTTAGTGATGATACCAAACCTAATTTAAGTGTTGTTTGTGATGACACTAAATTTGTTTTAGGTGTTGTTTGTGATGAAACAAATTCTGTTTTGGATGCTAATTGTGATGAAAACAAATCTGTTTTGGTTGATCATAGCATTGAAAATAGGACTGTTTGGGGTGAAAGAAAAGAGACTTCTAAGAAAGTTGTTAAAGAGTGTATGTTAGCTAAAAGTGAGATTAAGAGTGCCTTGCATGAGAATTCTGTTTTAATCTTACCTTTGTTTCGAAATACACGAATGGGTACTAACAACTTGGCTGGAGCTATTCCAAGCAATATTGTGTCTTTTTTGAGTGATTTTGTAGGAATTGGACTTGTTTTGATACAAGGAGGGAAGTTTGTAGCTTACTTTTGTGAGGAAATTCCTAGTGGATTGTCATCCATTAGAGAAATTGAACTCAATCCATATGGTGTGCGATACGAGTTCATTGAATCCTTTCCATATGTGGTGCGCTACAAGAAAGGTAAGGAGAATGTTGTAGCCGATGCTTTATCAAGGAGGTATGTTTTACTTTCCATGCTTGATTCTAAGTTTCTTGGATTTGAGTTTATTAAAGACTTATATGCTAGTGATGCTTACTTTAGTGATGTGTTTAAAGCATGTGAGAATTCTGGATTTGGGAAGTATTATAAGCATGATGGATTTTTGTTTAAAGAATCTAGATTGTGTATACCTACTTGTTCTTTGCGTTTTGTGCTTGTGAGGGAATCGCATGAGGGTGGTTTAATGGGTCACTTTGGTGTTGATAGAACATATGAGATATTGCATGAACACTTCTTTTGGCCTAAGATGCGATATGATGTAGGGAAGCATGTTTCTAGTTGCATTACTTGTTTGCAAGCTAAATCTACATCTAAACCTCATGGTTTGTATACTCCTTTGCCTATTCCTCATGAACCATGGACTCATATTAGCATGGATTTTGTGTTAGGATTACCTCGTTCTAGGAGAGGTAAAGATTCTATCTTTGTGGTTGTTGATAGGTTTTCTAAGATGGCACACTTTATTGCATGCACTAAAACTGATGATGCCATTAATGTAGCTAATTTGTTATTTAAAGAGATTGTTAGACTACATGGAATGCCTAGGACGATTGAGAGTGATAGAGATGCTAAGTTCTTAAGTCACTTTTGGAGAACTTTGTGGGCTAAGTTAGGTACTAAGTTGTTATTTTCAACTGCTTGTCATCCTCAAACTGATGGTCAAACTGAAGTAGTTAATAAGACTTTGTCAACCTTACTTAGGGCATTGATTAAAAAGAACTTAAGAACTTGGGAAGATTGTTTACCTCATGTTGAATTTGCATACAATAGAAGCATACATAGTACAGCTGGATTTTCACCTTTTGAATGTGTGTATGGCTTTAATCCTTTAACTCCATTGGATTTGTTGAGTTTACCTTTGAGTGTGCAAGTTGACATGGATGGGCAACGCAAGACAGATTTTGTTAGGGATCTTCATACAAAGGTTAGAGCTCAAATTGAGAAGAAAACTCAACACTACATGAAGAATGCTAACAAGGGGCGCAAAGAGGTCATCTTTGAACCTGGCGATTGGGTTTGGTTGCATCTAAGAAAGGAAAGGTTCCATGAGAAGAGGAAGTCTAAGCTATTACCTCGTGGAGATGGTCCATTCCAAGTCTTGGAGAGGATCAACAACAATGCCTACAAGCTAGATCTTCCTAGTGAATATGGTAATGTAAGTGCTACTTTTAATGTCTCGGACTTATCCTTGTTTGATAATGATGCAGATTTGAGGACAAATCCTTTTCAAGGGAGAGGGGATGATGCGCCAAGGACTCATCATGGTTTTGAAGAGCACAATGGAGATCATGGCAAGGATGTGCATATGCGGCAAGGAGGCTTGGAGAAGCTTGAAGATGCTAAGGAAGAAGTTTCAAGCTCATCGGAGTTGTCTAAGATGCCATTTGATCCATTGAAGGTGCCATTAGTCCCAATGACAAGGGCAAGAGCTAAAAGGTTCAAGGAAGCCTTGTTTGGCCTCATTAGAGTTCATCTTGAAGAGTTTAAAGCCATCGAGATCATTTGAAACCCATTGGAGATCATCAACAAAGGAATATTCCCATCGATTCCAAGTTGTGCATTCTTCTTGAAATCGATGAGCACTAGGTCATTAGAGTTGTAATTTGGCCATTGTGGGCTTTATTCTATCTTTAATTAGCTTATTTTTAAGTTTGGATGTTATTTGGGTTGGGCCTTGTTTGACTAAGTCCAATCCTTGTTTAATTATGTCTTTATTTCCTTTTCCTAGTTGGTTTTGGACTAGTTTTACCCTAGGCCATATATTTGGACGAAAATTAGGTTATTTTTCTAGATCTAGGGCATCACCCTATGCCTATATATAGGCACCAAACCCCTCTTGTAAACATAAGTTGAGTTGATTAATAAAATTGAGGTTTTTTACCCAAATTGATTATATTAGCTTCTTTGTTCTAGTTTGAGCAAAACTTAGGGTTCTTCAATCTTGTAGAGTCCTAGCAAACAATTAAGTTATGATACTTGATTGCTTGTGAATCTTGTGATCTTAGGTGTTCAATTGCAGGTCTAATTGGAGGTCTAAGGCCGACGAAAGAAGAAGATTGCTTGGGTGAGATTGTCGACATACACATCTAGAAGTTGAAAGTTGTTCAAGTTGATTCTTGGCGGGTCACAAGGGTGGATTTGAATCTTAAAACAACTAGATTCGTATCACTTAGTATTGGGAATACTGCTTTGGCTAAAGGGGTAGTCATCCCTCCCAAATTTAAAATGCCGGAATTTGAGAAATATGATGGAACAAAGAACCCTAGAGATCATGTGCTTTGTTTTCAGAACAAGATGGCACCTTTTTCAACTGATGATAAGTTTCTGATGTACAGCTTTATGTTTAGCTTAACCGGGTCAGCAATCACATGGTACAATCAATTGGACCCAAGAAGTATTGAGAGCTGGAGTGATATGACCAAAGCCTTTCTGGCGCACTTTAGATATCTAATGGATTTGGCTCCCACTAGAGATTCTCTGACGAACATGTCAAGGAGGCCAGGCGAATCATTAACGGCTTATGGTCAACGTTTCAGGGAGGTAGCCATGTTGATTCCCTCGCTACCCGAAAGAGAAGTTAATTCTTTGTTTCTGAGAACCTTGCCTAAAGAGTACTTCAATGCATTACTCCCAAAGATCACAGAATCATTCTCAAGCTTAATAGTAATTGGAGAGGCTATGGAGGCGGCAATCAAAATGGGATACCTAGACGAGGTGAGTGATCCTGTCAGGAAAGGATACAAGAAAAAGGAATGGGAGGTACACTCGGCAGATCAAGCGGATTTTAGACCTAGGAATCAGGGACATCAATATTATTCTCGTCCGACACAGAATTATGGTTACAATTATTCATATCGGCCTAGGGGATATTACCTCCAGGATCAACCTAGTTCTGACCACACTCAGTACCCAGGGGATGTTAGTGCCGTTGGTGGCACCCCTTTTCAACCAAGACCACAGAATCAACGCCCCAGCGCGCCTCTTGCAATTCAACAGAAGGATCCGGCAAGTTGGCCCGGTGGTAAAAATCCGACAAGAGAAAGAGTGCCAATTGATCCAATTCCATACACCTATAGTGAGCTCCTCCCACAGTTATTACAATAGAATCTGTTACAAAGGGTACCATACTCCAGGCCTTTGGCAAACGCGAGACCATGGTATGACGCTAAGACCCATTGTGACTACCATTCAGGGACTGAGGGGCATTCCACCGAGAATTGCTTGAGGCTGAAGTATGCGGTACAAGATTTGGTAAGATCAGGGAAATTAAGCTTTGGAAATGCAGCTCCAGTTAACCCATTACCCGATCATGGCGGGAATCAGGTGGGTATGGTCGATAAATATAAAACAGTTAAAAGACAGATTCAGGAGGTGGTTACCCCGATGGCTACAGCTTACAAAGTTTTAGTAAAAGCGAAGATGGTAGTCCCAGGAGAGTTTGGAGAGGAAGAGACATATGAAATATGCCCGTATCATGGTATGGGGCATGGAATTCAGGGATGCCACTATTTTAAGGAAAAGGTTCAGAAATTGATGGATGTGGGAAAGATTGAATTTTATGAAGAGAATGAGGAGAAAAAAAGCTGATGTGATCACTACACATGAGGGCCCTTTCAGATCAGGATTTGAGTTGGCTGCTAAGGATTGGGTGGAAGCTGAAAATGGGATGAAACAAGGGAGACTGGCAAGGATGGGACACAAGAAAGAAGAGAAAAAGGTTAAGTTCCCGCCTTTGTATGAGACCTTCAAATCAGCTGGTAGGGACGACAATGCTGCACCAGAAGAAGAGTCAAAGATTGAGGAAAAGCTGCAGGATGTGGACATCAACGCTGTTACTAAGGATATTCAAAAAGAAGATGATTGCCCTGGGATTCGTAAACCAGCTCCGGAAGAAGTTTTTAGTAGCTGTGTCGAATATGAGAAAGCTACCTTAGTTGATGATATAGAAATATAGATAATCTTTTGTCTTAAGTACTAATACCATCTCAAGAATGTCTATGACAATACCATGTTCTGATTTTCTATTCTATCAAACTATCTTATGTTCACCATCTTCTTAAAGTAATGAAATGAAACACTTCAGAAGTTTTATCAATATATTTTTCATCTTTATTTACAGTCTCATTCATTCATTTATTACTAGTTATATATATTCTTTCTTTGGTATATATTTTGTTACTTTATTTCTCAGGCCAACTGACGATGAATGCAAAGACGCTCGTGATGAGCCGGGGTTCGATTTCGAAGAAAAATGGTTTTTGCCGATGAACCCGACGATGAAGACACTGAGGATCAGGCCTTACCCCCAAAGCTTTCAAGACTGGTGAAACAAGAGGAAAAGCAGATATTGCCACATAAGGAACCCACTGATATCATTGATTTGGATACAGAAGAAGAACCTAGGGAGGATAAGATTGATACAACTCTGTCAGAGAAGGAAAGATAAACGCCGATAGATTTAGAGAGTGTGTGGATGGGTTTACATGGTCTTACCAAGATATGCTAGGTTTAGATCCAGGAATGGTGGGGCATAGGTTGTCTATTAAGTCGGACTGTGGCTCGACTCAGCAGAAATTGAAGAAAATGAAGTCAGGTATATTGTTACAAATCAAGGAAGGAGTCAGGAAGCAGCTCGATACTCAGAATATAGTTCCGGTACCCAAGAAAGATGGAAAAGTGAGAATGTGTGTAGACTATCGGGACTTGAACCGAGTTAGCCCGAAAGACAATGTTCCTTTACCACTTAGTGATGTTCTAGTAGACAACACCGTCGGGCGCTCATTGTTCTCATTTACGGTTGGATTTTCGGGATACAATCAGATTAAGATAGGCACCAGAGGATAAAGAAAAGACGGTGTTTTGTTACAAAGTTAAGACATTCGGACTAAAGAATACTGGGGGGCAACATGCCAAAGGGCGATGGTTACACTCTTCTATAGCATGATGCAATCAAAGTGTATTTGGATGACATTGTTTATAAAGCCAGGTCGCAAAAAAAAAATGAAAGAACAAAAAATTACGATGGGGACTCAAATTTGTCAGAGCATTGGAACAGTGTGGATATTTCCCAATGGTAATTAATATTCTGCCACAACTAGACTAAGATCCTTGGTAATATAATAAAGTATCCAGTCGGCATTAGAAAGAACAATTCAAGAATTAGAAGCATAGGAGAGGACTTATCCATAGTAATCTACCAGAAGATGATGCATCGAGAAAGCTTACATAAGACAGTTCAAGGAAAGGGTAGATGCAATAAAGGAGTACTACGCCTGGTAAAAAAAAATCATCATCAGCCTAAAAAAGATAGAGGTTGGAAAAAAGAAAAAAACACAAGGAGGGGTCCAAGTTGAAAACCCGCAAAGGGCAGCTTGGATCCGATGGGGGTCACTTGAGTTGAAAACCCGAAAAGGGCGGCTCAAGTGAAGGATGGAAAAGGAGAAACTTGAGTTGAAAACCCGCAAAGGGCGGCTCAAGCGGAAGTTGGAAAAGACATAGTCCGTGGGCAATGCATTTCAAGAATTTTCTTAAGGTCAAAAGGGTAAAAGTCTGGTCCAGACTGACTTGGGTAAGGCAGCATCAAAACCAAATTCGAAGAACCTTCGGCAAGCATCACAAAATCGTCGTCGGAGTATTTATCGACATGAGGATTCTATCTCTTCAAGCATTTTTTTTTAGTATATATATATTAAGTTCCTTATAATATAAGTTTATCTCTCCATACCTATTTCTTTATCAATAAAATTCCAAAGTTTTTAGTAATATTTGTTTGCTTTTACATCACATTTGTCATTATAAATAAACATTGATTTTCTTTTTCAAAATTGCTAAAACAGACATGAGAATGGTTGCTTTCAATTATTCGAAAAGGGGGTATTAGTAGAAGATATAAAGAAACATAAACTATCACTTGGGGCAAAGAGTTCAAAAAGAAATAAGGATGACAGATAGATAAGAATGTGGGGGCACGCCCAGGAGAGCCATGTTGGGCACCAAATTGTCCATGAATGGGTAGCGAGAAATAAAATTGATTGAATCAAGAATTGAAAGAATCTGGGGGCATGGACTTAGAAGAAGTTGAAATAACGGCAAATAAAGATTCAAAAGAGTGAGACATCGGGCCAAAAGATTAAAGGGTGCACAAGGGAGACAAGACTATGGATTAATTTGACAAAATATATAATAGTAAATATATTCAAATCAAAGCATACACATTTTCACATTGCATTTACCATTAGCATACATTGCCATCGCATCATCATGCATTCTAACCCCCATTCAAGCATATATTTTGAGTCTCGCAGGAATCCTCCCAAAGACTGAGGAACTTCTAAGTAGTTTTTAAAAGAACCCGAGAGAGATAACCCACCGGAAGACAGGTGCGGAAAAAGAATTCATCAGAAATGGATCTGAAGGTAGTTCCTAAAAGAATGAGGCTGAAGACAGCTCACAGATGGATCTGAAGACAGTTCCTAAAAGATTTTGATATTGAGGCTGAAGACAGCTCACAGATAGATAGATCTGAAGACAGCTCCTGAAAGATTTGAAGACAGTTCCCGAAAGATTTTAAGATTAAGGCTAAACACAGCTCACAGATCTGAAGACATTTCCAAGAGATTTTAAGGTTAAAGTAAAGACAGATCAAAAGGAAAACAAGGATTGTGTCTACGTCTTTGTGTTTTTACTAATTCTCGAAAATGCACAAAAAACCCTTTTGTACGTTTCCCAATAATTAGCAAACGCACAAAGAGGGGCAGCTGTAGACACATTATTTTTGGATTCCATTTCTAATTGGTTAAGCCTTTCTCCATTTTTAATTAATTAAACCCCAAACCTTTTGTCAAGCCTTGGTCCCTTTCCTTCCTAAACCAAAAATAATTAGTATCTTTCATTACTGTCTTTTAGAAGCCCATTGTCCTACTTGGTGTTTGGACTCCCCTTTTACTTCCCTTTTAATTCGTTTGGGCCTTCGGCATCTCCTAAATAGGCCTTGATAAAGTGCTTCTTCAGTTGGGCCGTGAGTGGCCCACTTACTTCCCTTTTAGTCCTTTCTTTATTTGGGCCAACTTTGTCATCCTAAGTCTTGGTGGAACCCTTTTGGGCCGCTGCTTTTGTTTTCGGACCTGATCCATTTGCGCTTAAAGATTTGAGAATTTTTGAGCATACAAAATTACAAGTTTTATTACTGTTACAGGAAAATACATGTACAAAATTACACCGAGTAATATGGTACAATTCTCTTCTCCGTCTCCCTAATCTACCCTTTTCCAAAAATCTTTTGTCTTGAAAAAAAAAACCTGCAAAAACAGAAACAAAGCAAGAGTTAATAACAAGTAAACTAGAAACCAGCATTTGGATTAGTACTAAGGCAGATTAGTACTCATCTTTTTTGGACTTGGGGGACCAAGCTTGGATGGTCCCCCTCACCACATCAGCATCTGCAGGTACACCAAAAGGAGACAAAGCAGGAGGATTTGCAACAATAAAACACAAGCAAACAAAATGAGAAGAGAGTATTAGTACAGGTTTAACAAAACTTGCCGACCAGAACTTGGTCTCTGAAAATAATCTGCTGCAATGCAGTAGTACAGGAACTAAATGTAACCTGGGGCATGCACCGTTAAATTGAAATACCAAATCAAAAAAAGACAAGGACTACAGGATACAAGGGATGATCTCATGAAGGTACAGTAGGGCAACAAAACAGCAGATTATTACATTGCCAGAGTATGGCATACACAAGCTTGCACACTTCAACACATTGAAGGCACAAGCCTTCAACCAATGGCATTCAGACATTAAGGGCCTTGTCAGCATTAATATGGCCACGTCAGTGTACAGCTGCAAGAACAGGCACAAGCACAGTGAAATCTCAGGGCAAGAATTACAATGCACAGAAGTCACAACAACCCTTGGATCATTGCCAAGTGGTCCAATAACAAACAGTAGCAACAAATGGCAGGATAGAAAAGGTGACAAATCAAATGACCTCATCAATTCAGTGAGCATACACACAGGATACCTACATACATGCCACACCAACAACAAAGATTGAGAATATAAAAAGGACACAGTTTTGATAGAGAAAGATAGAAAAAAAGAAAAACCCGAGCTCCTTCCTTTCCCATTTTTTTCATACAGATCCCCAAAAAACAAACCCTAGTTTATTTTTTCTCGATATAACGCATCAATCCCAAGCAATTTTTCTTTCTTTTCGGGAACACCCAGGAAAACCAAGTTTCCAGTTCATAGTAACCAGAAAACATTCCACAAAAAAAGGGGCCCTAACAGTTTCTGTTTTCCCAGTCATCAAAAACAAAAAAAAGCTTCATTTTTCTTTCCTCGATAGTTCTAAAGAAAAAAAAACAAAACACAAAAGAAAAGTGTAGGTCTTTTACCTTTATAGAGTCCCTTTCCCTCATTCTAGTCTTCCTCCATCCATCACCTTTGAACTTTCCCTTTCGGTTAAAAAAAAAGAGAAAAAAGAACAAAAAACACAAAAATATTAGTTCCCATCAGATTAGGTTTAAGTTCGTGTTTTTAAACATAAGTTTATGGGACGATTTCGGTGAAAAGGAAGAGAGTAAAAGGAGAAGAACGCCATACCTGCAGATCAGAAACATCGTACGGTTGAAATTTCAGATAGGAGGGTTCGAGATTTCGATTCGGTGAAGGGTGTTTAAGGGGGTTTCTGCCAGATTCAGAGTAAACTAAGGCCAGATCTGGGATTGGGTGAAGGAAGTAAGTTGGTCAGCCACTTATCGGCACAAACAGAGGCTCCGGCGACGAAGTTCACGGTGGAGGTCAAGGCGGGGCGATTTCAGGTGGGAGGTAGCGGCGGCGGCGCAAGGTTAGGGTTTGGTAAGTTTTCGGATTTGGGGGATTTAAGTTGTTATTTATAGTCCTTGATAAGTATCCAGTTTTATTTCATTTACATGCGTTATTTTTGGATCTTATGTTATTAGGTCCCTAATTTGGATCAATTCAGTTCGCCTCTTGATAAACTAGTTCAATAAGAGCCTTAAATTTTATTCCGTTTTCAAATTGGCCCCTGGATTAGTTTATTTTAGCCCTTCATGTTTAAATTCGATCAATTAGGTGCTTAACAGTTAATTTTAAGTTACATTAAATACTATTTAGCTTAAATAATAAAAAAGAATTAACTTGGTGAATAAAATGCTTAGGAGTCAATAATTTTAGGAGACATGTTTGTAATTAGGAATATTCAAGCAATAATTTAGACTCAATTTAGACTTTATTGATCCTTTGGGCTTAGATTTGATCTTTTGGGCCTTTGGACTTTATGTTGGGCTTTGCATAGTCTTTGGGTCTTAGCTTTTGTATGTTTGGGTTTTAAATTTCTGTTGGGCCACTCAATATACATGTTTGGGCTTAATTTGTTTTGGGCTTTAATTTGTATGCTTAGGTCTTGTCCTTCTATGATGATTTTTAAATATATTTGGGCCTTGTTTATTTATTGTTTGGGCTTGATTTTCCTATTGGTATTTGGACTTTTATGAATTATGGGCTTAGGTGCTATGTAGAGTTCAATTTCAAATTAATGTAGGTTTTAAATGGAATAAATTAGAAATCAAAAGTTGAAGTTAGCTTTTAGAAATTAAATTAGTTTCATATGCGTCCATATTTATATCTCCCTTAATTGTTGATTATATCATGTCATTTGAGATTAATAAACACGATCCGATGATGGAACGATTAATTGGGACTTAGACAATCTTTGTCGGTTTCAATTCATCCTTTCTAGGCTTGGAATTTCCGGATGGGGGTCTTAGCCAGAATTAGTGGCGGGTGCCCAGATGGTGTTCCTCGTATAAATATTTGGTGAAAACTTGCATTTTAACCGGATACATACATCACGTGCATCCATGCATTTAGGATTTAGACTTAGCAATCTCAATTAATTCTTATCAGAAAATCCAAAAAAAGGAAATTAAAATTGAAATGGAATAGACTTATTTTCTTCAAAATTAAAAAGAGTTTGTACTTGAGAATTGTTCTCTTTTAGTGTTCAAAGAAAAATCAAAAAGGAAGGAATTAAAGTATTTCAAGAATTAAGAAATAAAAAGGTTTTCAAATCAAACAAGAGCCTCAGAGAAAATTCAAAAATTCAAAATCAAAAAGAAGTTTTTTCAAAGTTTTCAATTCAGGGAAAGATCCCATCCAGTAGTTTTCAGGTTTTCAAATTTAGGGAAAAATCCCATCAGTTTCTTCAAGATTTTTAATTTAGGGAAAGATCCCATTAAGATTTCAAAATTAGGGAAAGATCCCACCAAAGTATTTTTCAAGTTTTCAAAATTAGGGAAAGATCCCACCAAAGTATTTTTTCAAGGATTTCGAAATTAGGGAAAGATTCCATCAAGCTTTCAAGATTTCTAATTAGGGAAATATCCCATCAAGTTTATTCAAGTCTTCCGATTTAGGGAAAGATCCCATCCAGTTTCTTTTAAAGTTTTAAATTTAGGGAAAGATCCCATCTAGTCTTCAAAGTTTTTTAGGGAAATATCCCATCCCGTTTCTTTTTAAAGTTTTAAATTTAGGGGAAGATCCCATCCAGTCTTCAAAGTTTTTTAGGGAAAGATCCCATCAAATTTTTCAGAAGTTTTAATTTAGGGAAAGATCCCGTCATCCAGTAGTTTTTCAAAAGTTAAATTTTAATTTTGGGAAAGATCCCATTTAGTCTTTTTCAAGCTTTCAATTAGGGGAAGGATCCCATCCAAGATTTTAAAGTTAAGTCGTTTTAATGGTAAGTTTTAAAGAAAATCCTCTCATGAGGAACCCAAAAAGAGAACCAAACAATAAACGGGTTCAATTCCCGACATTCCTATTTCAAAATCCAAAATCCGTTTTTGCTTGTTTATTTGCTTAATTTCAAGGATAAATAAAAGAATTTAATGGCATGAAAAGTATAAATTTAAGAATAGAGACAACCAATACTAGAAACCCATAGTTAAGTCTAGATTAGTCAGTGTCGTCTTTTGACGGGCGTCGTGGGGATGCTAATCCTTCCCCACGCGTACCCGACTCTCGGACCATAGAATCTCTGGTTAGAAGACCGTTTATTAGGTTTAGTGTTATCTTTGCCAAGCTTAGGTTAACATTAGGCTTAATAGTCTGATAGGTGGCTAATCACACCTAAGTTAAAAAAGATTAGTGGCGACTCCCAAACCTAGGGAACAGTAGTTTCCCGCATTTCTTAAGTCATTAAACGGTCGGGTTCGGGACCCCGGACCCGGACGTTGCGACACAACTACAAGTGAAGCATATTCCTACACAATAATAGTTAGCAGATGCTCTCAATAAAGCCCTTACCAATGACAGATTTACTACATTAATATCCAAGATTGGTGTCTCTAGCAAATCCACCATCTTGCGAGGGAGTATTGGAGGGAATGAGGATTTCAAATCCTAACTGATGGATAAGAGATAATCTAGCCTAGCTAACTAAATTTGAATTGTAAATTTAATTCTCACATATATATCTCTTATACTTAGCCTATCACTTATCTTATACCTTGTATTTATACTCTGTAATCACAGAATACAGATTAAGCCTGTTCTCCCAAACTATTCTTATTCTCTACTTTCATTATAAACTTGACCAGTAGATCTTTTGAATGGAAGACCTCTCATCCTAAGGGTCATTTGTTGTGTTTCAGCTTCCTCAATAGACCCTTTAATTTATGAACACATTAGATGCAGTCAATGAACCCTTTTAACACATGAACAAGGTTTTGCCCGCGCGCTACGCTGTGCGGGTGATAAAATGTGATAGCTATGAAATGAAATGAAAAATCCAAAAATAAAATGAAATGAAAAAAAAAAGAGAAGAAGAAGAAATGAAATATTTGTTTGTTAGTAAAAACTGTTTTGAGCAAAAAAAAAAAGGGTAATTATTTGATACACTGTCACTGTAAAATTTGGTTTTATGTTTTGTTGGCCTATTATGGTTAGAGAAAAATCCAAAGCCCATGAGTCATCAAGCTAGTTATGACAATAGCTTTGTTGTGTGAGTGGTTTTTTTTTTTCAGAAATTAAAGGTGTGAGTGATTCATGTCTTTGTTGGGTAATATTTTTTCTGAGAATTTATTCATAATTGGAGTGAATTTATCTACGAAGATATTGTTTGGAATGATAGAATTCTTGGCACTAAAACAACCTTGGGAATAGTTCATGGTGGTGGAGATATTCTCACGTTTCTGATATAGGAATTGCATAGTGTGATCAACATTATAGATAGTCAATATTATTGGCTTAATGAGAAAAAGGTCATTGAACTTACACCGAACCGTCAAATAAGTCTCTAAACTTTTATTTTAGCCAAATAAACCTTTGAATTCTTAAAAAAGGCCAAATAAGCCCACATCAGAAATTACATAGCCATCATATATAAAGGTTAACTTTACAGAATCTATCAAAAGGGCCATGATTGTGTAGCTGGGAATGTAACATTTGTACCCAAAACTAATTACATCAAAAGATATTTAATGCTAACACACAACATTATACATTGCCAATAGCAGACAATAACTTACATAGATATCGTGTATCAAGGGTAACTTCAGATGGCATACCAAAAGGGGTGATGGTTTTTTCTTTCGCAATGAAACATATGCAGTCATAACTGACAACATAAAAAACATGCTTTACATTAGCATGGTTAGCTAAAAACAAAACAAAACAAAAAGGCATAACTATAATGCTAATAACCATGGCATTCCATATTAGTCTTTGGAAATCATCTATACTAAAGGAATTCAGACCCCAAATTGTGCTGATATATATATTATTAATGTGACCTTATTAATTGAGTTTTTTTGGACCTTATTAAACCTTTTTCCTTTTTTGGCCTTATAAAGTTTTTTAGTCACCTTATAAAGTGTTTTTACCTAACCTTATTAAGATTTTTAGTAATCTTATTGTAGATTTTAGAAGTATACTACGAAAATGAAAACAACTAAATTAATACAAAAATCTTATTTTTCTTATTTTAATAATCTTATTTTTTACCTAACCTTATATAGAGTTACCATTTTCATAAGGTATCACGCATATCTTATTTTTCTTTTATAATTCAAAAATCTCATTAACCAATTTAGTAACCTTTTTTTTTACTAATTTTAGTAACCTTATAAATATTTTTAATAATAATAAAACTTTTTGTAACCTTGTTAAGTTTTTTAGTGACCATATAAGTCTTTCAATAACTTGAAAACTTTTAGGTAATCTTATTTAGCTTTTTAGTAAACTATTTAACCTTTATTGTAATTGGTAAACCTTTTCAAAAACCTTGTAAATTTTCTTGGTAAGCTTATAAATTTTTCATTAAACTTGAAAGCTTTTTAAATAGTTTTCTTAAATTTATTCAATCACCTCGTTTAAGATTTTTGGTAAGCTTATAAATTTCTTAAACTTAAAAGCTTTTTAAATAGTTTTCTTAAATTTATATCCAATCACCTCGTTTAAAATTTTTAGTGATCTTATTAACATGTTTTAGAGACCTTACTTAAGTTTTTATTTAGTGGCCTTGTAAGATTCATAGTTAACTTAGGAATTTTATAGTAGCCTTATGAAGTTTTTTTTCGTAACCTTCTTGAGTGTTTTAGAAATCTTATAAAGTAACTTTATTAAGAATTTTAGCAACCTTAAAAATATAAAATAATTATTAATTAACTTTATATGTTTTCGACAGCCCTTAAAAGCTTTTTAATACCCTTATTAAACTTTTCAATAACCTCACTAAGCATTTCGACAATTTTATATGAATTACTTATTAAGTTTATTTAGTAATTTTTTAACTTTATTAGTAAAAGTGTGAAGCTTTTCAATAATCATATAGATATTGTTAGTAAGTTAATAAGCTTTTAAGTAACCTTACTAAACATTTTAGTAACCCTTATTACAATTTTTAGTAGCCTTTATTAAAAGTTTGGTAATCTTGTAAGCTTTTTATAATAATCTTAAACTCTTTTAGTGATTTATTAAACTTTTTTGTGATCTTTTTTCTTTTGCATAAACTTTTTTTGTGATCTTATTACGCTTTTTAGTATCATTGTTAAGCTTTTAATAACTTTATTAAGACTGCTTTGTAGTGTGTTAAGTATTTTAGTGATTGTATAAACTTTTTATTAATCTTATAAACATTATAACTTCATTAAGTTTTAAACTTTACAAACTTTTCAAAAACCACATAAAACTTTTCAATATATAACTTAGTAAGCATTTTAGTAACTTTATTAAGTTTTTTAGTAACCTTAGAAGGTTTTATATACTCTGATAAACTTTTTAGTAACTTGGATAATTTTTTTTATCATCTTATTCTGATTTTTAATCCCTTTATTAATCTTATAGTAATTATTTGATACACTATTGGTGTAGTTTTTAAATTTCAAAAGTGGGTTAAAAAGTTGACGCATACCACATTCCATAATTAATTATGTATTTAATATTCAAAACTATTCTCTAAGGGGTCACATATCAACCATTTAACCCTGCATGTGCAGTCTGCTAAACTCCATTAACATTATATTGTATAATTTACAACATAATTTAACAAATCAAGATAACATTTGGAAAAATTTATAGTACATAAATTTAACAATCTCACATCTTTAGAGATTTTACTAATTCCGTATTCTTAAAATTTTTAGTAACTTGTTAATCACATTAGGATCATCATAAAAGATCTTTTAGGATCACATTAGAATTGTGCCACATAACCTATTCTGAATGAAAATCAAAATTTATCTTACTCCTTACCTCATTAAAATAAGGTAAATAGATGTCTACAATTAATAGGAATTGGATTTGGTGAGATAATATAAAGTTAGTTTTGAAATTTATTCAAAATAGATTAGGTGACATCATTTCTATTGATCTTAAAAACACAATTTTTTAATTTTTAAGATTATCCTAATATAATTTAAACTCTTTTATCAATATTGAAAGTTACCAAAATTATTGTGATTTAATTTAATTTAATAAAATAAAAGTAACATGTTACTAAAGTTACTTTATGGATATATGTGTATATGGAAATTAACATGTATTATAACTATTTTTGACTTGATTTTTTAGAAATCATGGAGCCAATTTCCTACATAATGCATAACAAAGAAAATTAAGTAGGAGAAGAGAGAAGAAGAACAAGCTTCTTTTGATCATTATTATTGCTTTTTTTTTAGGCTTATTGATCTTAAAATAATAATGAAATCAAGGTTTAGTAATATTTATATATATGAACATGAACACTACCCTTAACATTTTTTTTTTGATAAATATGTATTATTCATCCAGTGATAGCAGGAATAAGAACTGCTACAAAAACTGAAGACATAAGAGTCAAGTTTTTCACAAAAGAGAACAACTACCAAACAAATTGTAAAAGCTAACTAAGCACTAAACACTCTCTTAACAAAGAACAGATCAACCAGAACCAACCACCAGTCCAAACTCAAATTCCAGCTATTACATAAAGAAATATTAACATGATCTTTAGCTACATGCTTGAAACCATGTAAACGGAATCGAATTATTTCTGCATTAGCAAGGAAGGATTGCTCAACAGTCTGCATCTTGGACTTGAAGATCCTAGCATTTTGTTCACACCAAACCACATAACAGTAAGCATTCTAGGCTAATTTCAAGATTAAAGAGAGAAAAGATTTCCCCTTAATCTTGGAAACAACCCATTTAAACTCTTCTGCCCATCCTTTAATAGCCCCAGTCAAATTGCAAGCTCTTAACACACACGCCCAAAGCTTGCTTGAGTACTCAAAAGTGAAGAAAAGATGTTCCTTGCATTCTAGAAATAGTCCACACAGTACACATTCAGCAGATTCAACAGGAATATTCCAGCTAATTAACCTGTTTTTAGTAGGCAGCTTATCTAAAATAACCATCCAAGCAAGTAGTGAGTGCTTGGGGATATAACAGGAAAACCAGACTAGCCTTTGCCATTGCACCTTTGGGTTTTTATGTCTTAGCTCATCGTAAACAGGGGAAGACTTAAAAATGTAATTCGGTGAATTCCAATCACCACTTCTTTTTCTTCTTTTATTTTTCGAAAATAAATCTGATGAAATCAGTCAACAGTATATTTACTACAGGATTCAAAGTCAACAGTTTGTTTCCAGCGGGATCCAAGATTGAAGTCACAAATCGTGTTATTATTTACCGAAAATTGTGTTATTATTTACCGAAAATCATGTTACCGTGTAAATTGATTCATATCGTGTACATTTATTAACTTGCCAAATATAGCCTTACCGCAGAACCATAACCTTACCGCAGGATGTATATATATGTAATCTATCTTTTCTGTTAATGAATCAATTTGTTCTATTCCAACCAATTTCTTTTCCGATTATCAAATTCTTCATGGTATCAGAGCTTAAATCCTGGTACCCACCCTACTAAAATCATGTCGAAGAGCACCGACAAGAAGGAAGATTTGGAAGAAATTACTTCCACCGGAAGCCAATCGACTGAGATAGACATTATGTGTCCGTTCTATTTACATGCCTGCGACAACCCGGGACAGATCTATGTTAGTGATCTCCTTCATGATGGGAATTATTGGGAGTGGGTGAATGATATGAGCAATGCGTTGTTCGCCAAAATCAAGATCGGTTTCGTAGACGGCACGATTCTGAGGCCAGGAGTGGATTCACCATACTTGCAGCACTGGATGTGGTGCAATGCTATGGTGAAAGGATGGCTAAAGAGTGCTATGGGTAAAGATGTTAGAGGAAGCGTGAGATATGCTAACACTGCCAGAGAAATCTGGGTTGATTTGGAAGAAAGATTCGACAAAAGGAGTGATCCAAGGGCCTATGAGATCAGGCGAGCGGTTACACTTTTGCGGCAGGAGAAGATGTCAGTATCTTCTTATTACACAAAACTGAAGGGCTTATGGGATGAGATGAAGTCAATTTTCCCACTACCGAAGTGCGTCTGTAATGGATGCAAATGCAACATATCAAAGCAACTGGTGGACATGAGAGAAAAGGAACAGTTATATGATTTTCTCATGGGACTAGATGATGAGTTTGGAATAGTGAAAACTCATATTTTGAGCACTAAACCAACTCCAGGTCTTGGTCATGCATATCACTTGGTTGCGGAAGATGAACAACAAAAACAGATCTCGGCGAACCGCAAACCCATTGTTGAGGCAGCGACATTCCAAATGCAAGGATGCCAAGATGGGGGGAACCGAGGATTTGGAAAGAAAGACAAGCCAAAGTGTGAACATTGTCAAAAGATGGGGCACAATCAAAAGAGATTGCACCTCGGAAGATTTCCACTGGTGCACAACTCGCAGATGTTTTCACCAAAGCCTTGGGCAAGGATCGATTTGAATCATTAGTGTTCAAGTTGGGCGTTACGAATCTTCACGCGCCAACTTGAGGAGGTGATGAAATCAGTCAACAGTGTATTTACTGCAGGATTCAAAGTCAACAGTTTGTTTCCAGCGGGATCCAAGATTGAAGCCACAAATCGTGTTATTATTTACCGAAAATCATGTTACCGTGTAAATTGATTCATATCGTGTACATTTATTAACTTGCCAAATATAACCTTACCGCAGGAACCATAACCTTACCGCAGGATGTATATATATAATCTATCTATTCTGTTAATGAATCAATTTGTTCTATTCCAACCAATTTCTTTTCCGATTATCAAATTCTTCAAAATCCATTTTTGCTAAAGCCTTGGAACTTGCCTTTAGTCCAGGCTTTAGTAAAGATGTAAGACCCAATTGCTTTTGCAATTGCTATCCACCTTGACAAAGAATAATATCTACTCCTCTTTGTTCTGGATGCTTTATATGTTTAACTCTCCTATTTACAGCACAATAATCGACAACAATATAATTAGATTTCATAAGTTTGAGTAATGAAATTAATATTTGCTCGAAGGAAGCAAAGAGCACGGTTTTAATTCTACAAACTTAAAATTTAAAGACCAAATTGAACACACGAGTATAATTCTTTTTTTTTTTAGAATAAATCGTTTCAATCTTCATTTAGAAAAATAGATTCAACAAGAGTCCAGGTTACAAAAGTTTGAAGGTAAACCTCCACACACCACATATAGTCTATACACTCCACACCAAGAGTACCCATATGCCTAGAAAAACTATGTGCCAATACATTAGCTTCC
Organism: Corchorus olitorius; assembly: GCA_001974825.2. NCBI lineage: Eukaryota > Viridiplantae > Streptophyta > Magnoliopsida > Malvales > Malvaceae > Corchorus > Corchorus olitorius. The sequence continues at coordinate 75,744 of AWUE01012447.1, forward strand.
CTCTTTATATGTGAAAAGAACAAGCATGAAAAACAGAAGATAAAACCCTTATCTCAGCAATTAACAGACCTCCCTCCCAAAGCACTTGTCCACATTTCTGAATTTCGGAGATGCCAATTAGTGAATCACTCTCAAGCAACACGCAAGATACCCTTACTAATTGCAACCTGGAGTCCAAAACGGATGGCAAATACCTCATGAAAAGGGTCTGCTACATGATGACTCCAGTATCACTACGAATGATGACTCCCAACCCTGCCACACGACTATCAGCGTCAAAAGAAGCATCCGTGTTAAAATATACAAGTATAAAACATTTGTAGCAAAAAAAATACAAGTATAAAACAGAAGAGGAGGAGTGAACCCACATGAAAAGGAAAACCCATAACCATGAGCAATAGGGCCGGAAATATGGGTTGATTGAATTGGGCTCTCCCCATCTGAGTTTTTTGCTTTTTGGTTCCAAAGTGGCAAATTCCATAGCGTATCAAGGCCTCCATGGTGTGAAAATCTAGTCTCGGCCGAAAAGGAAAACTATGCTCACATTTGGCATGTATGTTATAATCTTTTTTTTTTTTTTTGCCAAACCATGTAAGTTATAATTATTTTTCGTTGTTGGTAGTATCCTTTAATATTACTAGTATTTTATGATCTGACATGTTCATATATACTAATAAAATTTTGAATGATTAAATATATAAAAAAATTAAACTTTAATGTTTCAAAAGAATTGGTTAGAGAACAAAATTTTCTTATTTCTTAAAAATAAATCATTTTTCTTTTTCTTTTCTTCTCTTTCCTTCTTCATCATAGATGGTGGTGTACCAATATTTTCACAGCTTTTTCTTGATTTGTTCTTACAAAAAGTGGGATTTAGATCTTTAGGATGAGGAAAGAGAAATTATAAAAGTGTTAGTGATTGAGAGAAGAAAAGAAAGAAAGGACAATTGTCATTTTACACCAAGTTCAAGGAGCAATTTGTCCTTATATGTTAACTTTAGGACTTAGAGTGCAAAATGACTAAAACTCACTTTACCCAATTTATTATTTATGACGTAACTGGTGTGGCATTAATGTCGACCACATTAACAAGGTTGACAGACATTATTATGTGACTAACATATTCATTGACAACTAAAGAACAAAATGTTCATAAAATAAGGATGTAATGGGCAAGTTGTCGCGAAAAATAATTTTGGGCCCAAATTGTCATTTGTGCAAGAGTTCTCAAGTGTGAGACCATAAAAATGATTTTGGTGATTAATATTCAAATTGGTTATTTATATGAAAAAAGAAATGAGGGCTCAATCGATATAAAAGAAGAGTTTTGGGACATGGATAGGATTTAGATGGAGCAATGGAGAAATATAGGGGAGTAATTACCAAATTTAATTGTACCCGATTGAAAGAAGGCAAACCTTTGTGGTTTGCATGTCAAAAAAATTTTAAGAGACAAATTCTTGCCGAATTAGACACATTGTCATGCTTGTCTCCCACTTGGATCACATGTAAAGCTCATATTTATTCTTTTTGTTCTCTATTTTCCGCCAATTCCTCACCCGAATTTGGAAATTGAAAATGTTCAGTTGTACGTTCCACTCTCTATTTCTCCCTCTTATTCCTCATCACTAGCTTAACTAAGAGCTTGAACCCTTCTTCCCCTCTTGGCTTATCTTTCCCCATTATCTCCTCGCAAATTTGACATCCAAAGCGACCATAATGAAGTATAAAAGATGTAGAATTAAACCCCTAAATTTATTTGGAGGTTTGGTCATAAGTTGACAAGGATTCAAGGTGGAAATTACCAACAATTTCAAGCATCTAAGAGATGTCAATGAATAAATATTAGTGGGTGGTGTTGATTTTGTAAAGTGGAGAGAAATCTAAGGATATTAGAAGTGGATTATGCAAACTCTTGGTAAGTAAATTCTTGCTCTTGCTAAAATTTATATTTTTAGAAACAGTGGTAGTATAGAATATAGATTTATGGCTCAAAAAAGTTGGAACAATAAATATGGAAAATTTTGAGGTTGAAAAGGATTTGGTTGGCAAGTAAAAGGAGTATAAGCATAATCAAAATCATGTTTTGAATTCGGCATGTTCTAATTTATGGCATTTTAAGGTATCAAATGATGCTTAAAATTTATGAAATTTTACAGGAATACAGAAAATTGAATTTAGAACAAACTTTGTGAAAATGTCCCTTTTGCTAATTTCGGTTGGATTTGGAGTTATAAGATTCTAATGTTAATGTCGATGAATTGAGGTTCAAAACTAGAATACTGACTTTGATGTTAAATTTCAAATGGTTGCAGTGAAAATTTGATTTGGTTTTTATGGGATCTTTTTTAGCTTAATGCTTATAGCTTTCGAATCACCTGATTTGGTTGAATATTGATTAATTTATGATCATTTTCCCAAGCATCACAAATTTGAAAATGGTAGAACAATGTTGTATCAGTTCATTTTAGCAGCAAATTTTGAGGGGCATAACTCTATCTTAGTGAATCCAAATTAAGTCATTCTTGTAACCATATTATAGGGTTTTGTGTCATTTACAACTTTGTGGAAGAAACCGAGTTGATAATTTAAGTCTAGGTGTAGAGATATTGTCGCAACGTGCGGGTCCGGGGTCCGAACCCTACAGTTTAACGACTTAATGGGAAACTACCGTTTCCATCTAAAGGAGTCGCCACTAATATTTTTTATGGTGTGATTAGCCACCTACCAAATTATTAGAGCTAATGTTACCCGATGCTTGGTTAGGGTTACACTAAACCTAATAATGTCTGCTAAACCAGAGATTCTATGATCTGGGAGTCGGGAACGTGTGGGGAAGGATTAGCACTCCCATGACGCCCGTCAAAAGACGGCACTGACTAGTTTAGACTTAACAATGGGTTTCTAGTATTGGTTGTTTCCATTTTTAGAATACTTTCATGCCATTGACTCTTTTTTTGTTTTTGTTATTTTTGAAAAAAGATTTTATTCTTTCACTTTGGGTTTTTCTTTAACCATTAACCCCCTTATTACCGATTATTATCTTTGCTTGATTCTTAATTACACCGAATTAAGTTGACCATCAAATTCCTTAATTACACCGAATTAAGTTGATTACCAAATTCCTTAATTATACCGAATCAAGTTGAATACCATTTCCTCAATCTTGTTTTTTTAATCTTAGTTCTTATCTCACTTTTTTTTGTGTTTTTTTCAAACCTTTTTTTAATTTTAAAGAAAATAACTTTATTAATTCCTTTTCAATTTCCATTTTTCCCTTAACAATTAATTGAAAATTACTAAGTCTAACACTAGATGCATGAATGCACATGATGCATGATTTCCGATTAAATGCAATTTTTACCAAATATTTATACGAGGAATTCCTTCCGGGCACCCGCCACTCATGCTGGCTAAGACCCCATCCGGAAATTCCAAGCCTAGAAATGATGAATTGAGAGTACCGATAAAGATTGTCTAAGTCCAATTAATCGTTCCATCATCGGATCATATTTATTAATCTCAAATGACATAGCATAATAATATAAAGAGGCATAATGTAAATATGATGCACATGGAACCTACTTAAGCCCAAATTGATTAAACCTATGTTGGATTAAAACACTTAAACCCAAAAGCCCAAATACAAGTAGTAAGTCCAAATAAATAAAACAATCAAAACTCAAATTCATTACCAACCCAAATTAGCATAACAAGACAAAACTCTAAATAAGCAAAGCCCAACGGAAATGGCCCAATAGCTTAAAATACCCACAAGACACATAATAGACAAAGCCCAAATTTATGCCTAAAACTAGAGGCCCAATATTAACCCTAAAGTCTAAGGCCCAACTATAACCTTGCTCTACCCAAATCCAATATATTTCTAATTAATTTCTTATAGACTATTTAGCTAACAGGGTCCTAATCCAACGCGGAAAGACACCTATGTCCTTATGTGAACACGAATGCAGCTATTTGGATCTAATTAACATAAAACCAGGGATTAACATGCATAGATTTAAAATTTGAAAAATTAAATAGGCATCAACAACAAGATTTCAGGGACTTAATAGCATAAAAACTTAATAAGATACTTGTAATTAAAATATAACCCGAAAGTTAACCTAGCCTATAAATACAAACTAAAACCTAAGTTCAGAACACTTACCTTAACCCTAATTCCAAGCCACCGCCGCCTATCCCTCGCTGGAAATTGCCTTGATGGTGGCGCCGCCGTCTGAAACTTCACCGAAGTGATGTCTGTGGCTCAAACTTCGCCGGATGGCTCGCCTTACCGTCCTCTCTCCAGATCTGGTATTGATTCCTTTTAAAACTGCCTTCAAACACCAAAATGAACCCAAACCGAACCTATCTTCAAGCCTCAGATCTGCCTTATCCGACTGCCTAATTAAGCTGATATCAAGGTATGTGACTCCCTTCCTTTCCCTCTTCCTTTTTAACGAAATGGTTTTGAGAGATAAGACTTAGGTCTGAAAGACCTAATCTGGTCGAAGAAAGCTAATGTCATTTTTGTTTTATTTTTGTACGAAAGGATTGGAACTAAAAGGGAAAGCTGAAAGGTCAAGGATCCAGGAGGGCTAAACGAGGAAAAAGGAACCTATCTAGGTGAAAGAACTAAACTCTCTTTTTTTTCGGTTTTTTTCTTGTTGTGTAGATTTAAGAAGGAAAGGAAATGAAGCTTTTTTTTTTTTCTGGTTGCTTGTTTTTTTTTTTGAAGGGAATCGATTGGAGGAAAAACATGGGCAACTTCAACAAGGTACAGGAAAAAGAAAGGTAAATGAACTACTATTTTTTAGATTTTCGGTTTACTGTGGAATTGAAGAAAATCAACTGGCTTTTTTGTTTCTTTGATTTGTTGTTTTTGTGGCTGCTCGAATCTTACTAGAAAAGGGGAAAACTAGAGATTTTGGTTGTTGAAAAGAATGGAAAAGGAAAACTAGGGTTTTTTTTCTTGAGTTCTTTCTTGGGATTTGTGTCTATGTTTGGGGTTCTGTCTACTGTTGGTTTATATACTTGGTAGCTTTTATTTCGATGGTTGGGATTAACTGGTTGTTCCTGATCCAATGGATCGGGTTTTCTCTTTTGAATGTCCCTTGCTGGCTTATGTGGCTTCTTTGAGTGCTGAAGTGGCTATTACTCTGCCTGACTTGGCCTGTTCATCAATAATTTTAATATGTTGATGCATTTGGGCTGTATATTGCTTTTGTTGCTGAGATGGCTTAAATTGTTCACTTGATGGCACTGACATGGTGACATAGCTGTTTGCTTCATTCTGGTTGGCCAAAGTCTTGTCTGTGCATGTGCTGGAAGTGTGTAAACTTGTGAAGGACACACTCCAGCCATTGCCATGCTCCTCTGTGTACTTGTCCATTTTCCTCCCTATGTGCTTCATCTGTGATACACTTTGATCTTGACTATACACCCTTGGATCAACTGACTTTAAGTCAGCAGCTTTTAATCTTATGGTGTTTATCCAGCACTGCATTGTAGTCTCTGTGTTCATGCTTGCAACAGGTAATAATTGGAGACAAATTACTGTCACCCATGAACTTGGTCTCCAGGTTTCATTAAGCCTGTGCTAATCCTCGTTTTGCTCTTGTCTATTTGTATAAACCCTATGGTTTGTCTCTACTGCTGGTACATTCCCTAGTGTTGACATGGCGAGGGGGACCATCCAAGCTTGGTCTCCCAAGCCCCGAAAAGATAAGTACCAGTTATCCTAAGTACTAATTCAAACACTGTGTTTCTACTTTATTGTTAATAACCTCTACTTTGATTTTTGTTTTGCAGTAACTTTGCAGCTTTGAAGAGACTTGAAGCTTTGGATTATGATTTGCAGGGAATTGAAGACTCAAGATTTGGGAAAAGGCAGATTAAGAGGAGTGAATCACGTGTTCCCCCTTATGTAATCCTCATAGATATTTTACTTTTTTGTAATGAAGGGCATGTAATTATTTATATATTTCTGTAATAAAGATTTGTACTATTTAGGCTCCAAAATGATTTTCCAATGCCCATATCCAAAGGTTTAGGCCCAAAAGAAATGCCATGGCTCAAATATAAACCCAATGTATAGGCCCAAGATGAGTTGACCAATCAAGAAACCCAAAGACTAAAAGTGAAATAAAAGAGCCCAACAGAGAGATGAGCAGATGGAATTCAAAAACCCACATGAAAGAGACAGATGAAATCCAATAGCAAAAGGGACCTAATAAAACAAAAAAACCTAAGAATTATTCTAAAGAGAGGAAATAATCGGGATTTAAGGGATGAACTAAATAAATGGTATAAAGTAAGTGAAAGGGCTTAGCAAAAGCTTTGGGCTTAATTATGTTTAAAGAAAGGCTTGAATAATCCAAACAGAACCTAAAAATAATGTAGTTACTAAAAGTAATGTGTCTATAGATATAAAACTTGACCAATAAACAAATGATTTAGTTTGGTAAATAAGTTAATTGGGTTGAATCCATATAAGTTAATTTGGATTAAAAATTAACTTGAGCCTAGTTAAAAAGAAATTAAGTTGGCCCACTACAACTGGCCTAATACTATTTTTGCTAGCGTTACTAATATCGACCCTTCCTTCCTCTGTATGAAGAGGTCTTCACCTCTCATTTTCAACACAACTGAAAAAGGAGAAAACCCTAGTCTCTTCAAAAAGAAAACCTAGCCTCCTCAGAGATTCCAAGCCATCAGCAATCTATCCAAATTCAAGGCAAGGCAAACTTCTTCTGCATCAAGCAAAGCAAATCTGAAGCAAAGTTCTTCTCCATCAACAAAGCAACAACAAAGTAAAGTTCTTCTCCATAAAGCAACAACAAAGCTTACGAAAGTTTCTCCATCAAATCCCAGCCGATCTACAGAAAACAACAAGTCTTTGACTCTTTCTCTAAAGATCTGCCAAATCAATCTGATCTACAAAGAATCAACCACTCCTTTGAAGATATGTCAAATCAATCTCAAATCTAGCAAATCCGACAACGAGAAATAACAAGGCTTCGGCCATTCCTCTCAAATCCATTTCATCGAGATCAAGCTATCAAGCCCTCGAAAAGTTCCCAAGGAGATCAAATTAGAGGATTTGAAGATCTATCAAATCAATCTCAAATCTAGCAAATCCGACCACAAGGAATAACAAGCCTTCGGCCATTCCTCTCAAATCCATTTCATCGAGATCAAGCTATCAAGCCCTCGAAAACTTCCAAACGAGATCGAATCAGAGGATTTTTTTTCACATAGAATTGTACCCATTAAAGTTTCTTCAAATGCATAAAATCAATATTTGTTTCATTTATTTTTCTGTCTTTCTTTTCAGACACGAAAATTTGTGTTTACAAATTTCTGGCACACTCAGTGGGACATCTCTGCCTTTCATCTCTTTCTCCTCAAAGCACAAGTCAATTCATCTATCCAGTTCTATGGCTCCAAAGACAGATCTGTCTGTTCAACCAAATCAGAAATTGAACCCTGCTGCAAGCGTTCAACATGACTACAATAGTCCATCACCACATGCTCAGATGGAAAAAGTTCTCACTGGATCTGAGGAAAACACTCTGCATCATCCGTTAATATCCTTAGATTTTTTGGTAGGAAAATAGACTGCATCAACTTCACCGAAAATTGTTACTTTGCCAAAATGCTCCATGGTTGGGGGCAAGGTATTAAATTCTCACTCCAATAGCCGTTTCGTTATGTTGTTCTGTCCTAGATCCACTTACCCAGGGTGGACTCCACTTCCTTCAGAAATTGCATCACTTATGACAACCAGCACAACTACGTTGGAGGAAAAGCTCGCTGCAATGGAAAAGGATATGTCTGACCTCATCAAGGCAATGGAGGAAAAAGATGCAAAAATTGCAAGTCTTAAAAGTCAAATCGAAAGACCGCAACCAAACGACAGGTCAAAAGATGATCAAATTCATCCCCCAGAAAATGAATCAGATGACGTAATTGTTGTAGAAAAGAATACATTCAGGAGGTCAAAGATCCAATCGCTTCGTCTTCTACATCAGTTGGCACGCTATCAGTCCAACAGCTCCAGGAGATGATCATAAACACAATCAATGCACAATATGGAACATCTTCCAAAGCATACCATGTTTACGTCAAACCATACACACGAAGGATTGATGAGTTGAAAATGCCAGAAAATTACCAACCGCCTAAATTCCAACAATTTGATGGGAAAGAAAATCCTCGTTAACATGTTGCTCATTTCATTGAGACTTGCAACAACGCAGGAACATACGATGATCTCTTCGTCAAGCAGTTTATGCGATCACTCAAAGGAAATGCCTCCGATTGGTACATAGACTTGGACTTTGAATCCATTAACAGTTGGGAGCAACTTGAAACATAGTTTCTCAACCGCTTCTTCAGCACTCATCGTACAGTGAGCATGACAGAATTGATGAATACAAGGCAGAGAAAAGACGAAGTTGTTGTTGACTACATCAACAGGTGGAGAGCTTTAAGTCTTGACTGCAAAGATAAGTTGTCAGAAACTTCTGGTGTTGAGATGTGCATCAGTGGCATGCATTTTGGATTGCTCTACATTCTACAAGGAATAAAGCCTCAAACTTTTGAAGAGCTTGCCACTCGCGCACACGACATGGAGTTGAGCATTGCTAATTCTAGTAACAAATATCCTTCAATTTCAGATCCAGGCGTGGAAAGAAGGATGCCAACGAAGCGCAGACTTCAAAAAGTTCCACCGAAGAATCTATGTTCATCTCTGCAAAGAACAAAGGGAGAAAGAAAGAAGACTCCCGAAAAGAAGATGAACAATGTGGTTCTTTGCGTGAAAAAGAAGCGAAGAAATATCCATTTCCAGATTCTAACGTGCCTGAAATGTTGGAACAACTTCTGAAGAATAAACTCATTGAATTGCCAGAGTCAAAATGACCAGAGGAAAAGGACAAAATCCATGACCCCAAATACTGCAAATTCCATCGTATTTTTAGTCATCCAACTGAAAAGTGCATTAACCTCAAAGAATTGTTAATGAAGCTTGCAGACAAAAAGAAGATTGAATTTGATGTCGATGATGTGGTAAAGGCAGACTATACGACTTTTACTTCATCACTTGATTTTGCAGCTTCGATGAAGTCTACATGCAATGACTTTGAACCGGGGGCAAAGTATCAATTGATTCAGTTTGGCTCGTTGAACCCGTCCTTGTCCACTTCCCAAAAAAAAATTCAGTCGCTTGTCTTGCCACAAAAGATGAATCCAACACTAGCAATGATGCATGGACATTTGTGAATCGACAAAATTCACGAAGGCGTCATCATCAACTGAAGATAAACACTGTGCAAGGAAGGTATCAAGGCAAAGATCTTCTTTCACCAACCAAGAAAAAAGATGAAGAGAATTCTTCAGAGGTCTCCAACAACGAAAATTTAGATCAGAGCTTCCAAAGGCCGATATTGTTGAAAAATTTCTTTCGCAAGAGTTCTTCGATGAAGATCAAGTCACGGCTGGTGTTCACTTGGTGTCTTTTGAAGAACTTTCAAAAGATGAAAAGCCTCGTGTGTCCATCTGATCGTCTAAGAAGGCCTCAAACTCGTAAATCTGTGTTTGACAGATTGAGTGCTCAATTTTCAAGGCAAAAAGGATTTATCCAGGCTGGTGGATCAGTATTTGACAGGTTCGCATCTTCAAACACTTCAACTGCCAAAACATTGCTTGAGGATGAATGGAGAGATTATAAAGAAACTTGTAGTCGTATCCCATCCCGGATGAAACGAAATTTATTGCTTGAAATTTACACAAATGGACCCTTGAAAGTGAAACGCCGCGTTGTTGTGTGCACAAGTTCATCTGTCCAAGGAAAATTAAGTGGAAAACTTTCTGAACATGTCTATCAAGGTGAACCATCCCAAGTTGAAGCTGAAGAAGATTTGACTGCTTTTGAAGACAGGGGGCAAGCATCTGTTGTCAGTCTTCTTGAAAAAAGTGCTCACGCTGAGCTTCTGAAATAAATGTTGCAACGCTTCTAAGCAAGTGTCGCAACGTCCGGGTCCGAGGAGTCCGAACCCTGTCATTTAACGACTTTAATGAAAAGGGGGGAACTGCTGTTTCTAACTATGGAGTCGCCACTAATCTTTTTATGGTGTGATTAGCCACCAATGCAATTATTAAGCCCAATGTTACCCGATACTTGGATAGGGTTACACTAAACCTATTAAATGGTCTTCTAACCAGAGATTCTATGGTCCGGGAGTCGAGTACGCGTGGGGAAGGATTAGCACCCCCACGACGCCCGTCAAAATGACGGCACTGACTAGTTTAGAACTGACTATGGGTTTCTATTATTGGTTGTCTCTATTCTTAAATTTTCATGCCCTATTAAAAGATTTTATTGACCTTCGATTGAATTAGCACATTAACTTACTATTGATTACTCTTTTACTTCTTGATTACTGATTACCATTTTTTACTCTTTCTAATTAAATTATTGATTACCCTTACTCTTTTTACTGATTACCATTTTTACTCTTTTTAGTTATTACCATTTTCTTACTCTTTTCTTTTTACTGGTTTCCATTTTTTGCCTTTTTTACTTTAATTATTGAATACCATTTTTACTTTTTTTTACTTTAATTATTAAATACCATTTTTAATTAATTTTTTTATGTTAATTACCGAATACCATTTTTACTCTTTTTAATCTTTTTACCACTTTTACCATTACCATTTTACTGATTACTCTTTACTCTTTACTGATTACTATGACCATTTATTGTTTACTGTTTACTCTTTTACTGATTACTATTACTCTTTCTTGATTACTCTTTACTCTTTACTGACTATTATTACTCTTTCTTGATTACTCTTTACTCTTTACTTACTACTATTACTCTTTTACTCTTTACTCTTACCATTTACTGATTGCTCTTTAACTGATTACTATTACTCTTTTACTGATTACTCTTTACTCTTTTACTGATTACTCTTCACTCTTTACTGATTCGTATTACCATTTTACTGATTACTCTTTACTCTTTGCCATTACCTACTGATTACTCTTTACTCTTTGCCATTACCATTTGGCTGATTACTCTTTTATTCTTTACTGATTACTATTACTGAATTACTACTTATCATTTTCTTTTTGAACCCTTTTTCTGACTGACATCACTTTCTTCTTTTCCTCATCCTCTCTTTTTCTTTAATTTTTATTTTATTGATTCCATATTTATTGATACTCTAGACTCTTAAATGCATGGATGCACATGATGAATGGAAGTCTGATTAATGCAAAATCTTTACCAAATAATTGCCAGATAATTATACGAGAAATACCTTCCGGGCACCTGCCACTTATACTGGCTAAGACCCCCATCCGGATATTTCAAGTCTAGAAAAGACGAATTAAGACCGACAAAGATTGTCTAAGACCCAATTAATCGTTCCATCATTGGATCATTTTAATTACTCATGTGAAACATAGCAACAACAATTTATATAAATGTGAATGCATATGAAATTACTCCTAAGTTCTAAATTAAATCTATAATTTAAATTAATTGAAATTAAATTTAAATCCTAAATGAAATTAAATCTTTAATCAAAACCTATAAACCCAAATGTCTAATAGAAGCCCAAGCAATAAAGAAAAATTAAAGCCCAAAATGCATAGAAAAAATCAAACCCAAATAAGCAAGATTGTGAGCCCAAATTAAAACCATACCCAACTTCAAAGTGGGCCGAACGGGTCATGTGGATCGGGTTGGGTCTGAACCGAGTCGGTTTCTAGGGTTAGTATAAATACATCTCTTTCTTCCTCATTTTAAATCCTCCAAACCCTAGCCGCCTGCCCCGTGCCGCCTGAAATCGCCTCAGCCTCATAACACCGCCGGACCACCGCGCCGGATTATTTTTCCGACGCCAATCACCACCAGATTTCGTCCAAAGCTTCCTCTCACCTCCTCCGGCTCGAATCTAGCCTTAGATTTCTTGACTGAAGCTCCAAACCCCTCGAAAACCCTCTTCTTCGGACCCCAAAATCCTCCTCAGATCCGGCCAACTCCACCGTTGGATGGCCCTAAAACTCAACTATGTCCTTCTACTTTTCAAACCCTATCTATCCACCATCTCCGAGCATCGAAATCACCTCTCTAAGTAAAAAGACCCTAAAGCTAACCTGAACTGAGGTCTAAAGCTCTAAATCCCGGCGGCTATCTCGACTGAAATGGATTCCGAGGCCTATCCAGGTAAATCCTCTTCTTCAACTCTTTGATTTACTTCTTCCTTCTTTGTTTTTGATGAGCTTTGAGCCTAAAAGGAAACTAAAAACTAAAGATTTTTATTGGGTTTTTTCGATGACACTGTCTAAAGACTGTTTGGGAAAGTTTTTTTTTTGTTTTGGTTTCTCTATGTGTCTAAAATTCGAGAGAGTGAATGAAGGTGTGAGCTGTTCTTCGTGGGTATCTTGAGAGAGTGTCCCCTTTTTGATGAAGAAGAGAGAGTCTCTATATATGTGTGCTCAATAATCTGTAAAAAAAAAAAAAAAAATCAACTACCCCCTTAAAACCTACTGCCTCCTCCTCTCTACCCTAAAAAATTGTCCCTTCTTCACTTGCTAACAGTCCTTATAAAGCTCCTCATGCTCCAATTTCAACCGTGGATACTAGATTGTATTTTTCTATCTTATGGTCCTAAAATTTACTCCAATTTCTCTGATTTATTCTTTTTGTGCTAATTTGCTTCCCTTGTCTCGTATGCAGGTGTCACTCTCTTGTTAAAGTCGTGTGAAGACCATTGGGGTAAGGGGAAGCCAACAATCTTCAGGTGGTTTTTTTTGTTTGAAGGAAAACCGTGTGAAAATACCACGGTTTTGGTACACTTTGCTCTGTCTTTTTTGTCTGTTTTGCTCTCTTCTCACATGTGCCCTCTTCTTTGTCTGCAGGTGTGTTGAGCTGGCTTGTGGGGTTTGTTTGGATTTGTTTGGAGCCAACCAATGGCCGCCACATCATGGTAAGATTCCCTTTTTAACCTTGTGATCAAATGAATGATGGCTTCCTTTTATTTTATTGAGTGAAATGCAAACGTGAGAATGAATATGAGTACTAAATGCCAACTAAGGTAATACATGCTGAAATTGACTGCTCTTGTCAGTGAACTGTGACTGTGTGCTGCAATGAATTCGTAATTATGCGAAAATGCAAGTTATTCTGTTTTATTGAAACTAAATGCAATGCTCTAGTAAAATGCATGCTGAAAGCTTACTGAAAATAGTGTATGTAGTAGTGAGAGTGTATGATGATGCTCATGATCTAAATATGCAATCCTAAATGCAGTGCTACTGTTTTAATTTTGGCCTATTGACTACTCTGTAATTGTCTGCCTCATGCTCCGTATTTGCTGGCTATTGTGTCGATTGTTGCTAAGTTGTTGCCTTTGACTTTGAAAATCAATGTAAAATTGAGTGTAAGGGCTGTTAAAATTGTATGTGAATGTCTATGAAAATGCAATGTAATCATGCTGGAAAATATGCAATATTATACTAAATGGAATGCAAATAATGCCTGGAGTGAAGCTATTACGCTATGTTCTGTTCTGCATTGTTGATGCTGGGATTTGAGTGTCTGTATGCTGAATGTTGTCATGGTGCATGTAAATTAGCTAGAAATGCAATGAAATGTCATGTATGTTTACTAGTCCTGAAATTAAAAAGCTAGACTAAAAGGACTGATGCTCATGAACTGTTTAGTTTGCTCTACACTGAACTGAAAATGTTGTTGCCTATGCCCTGCATTTTGCTGACTTTGATCACTTGATGGTGTGAATACATGTTGAATGTAAGAATGCTCCTTTTGAGTTGAAAATGCTTGCTTGAATGCCAATTTGTAATGATGAATTGTACAATGAAATGCTTATGTGCAACCTGATTTGTGATGGATGATTTTCGGGATATGGTGATCTAAACAACTAATGCAAGTGAACTGATTTTTTTTCTTCTGTGTGGATCGTGTCGTTCCCTATGCAGGGTGCAAGGGAGAATACAATGGAGCAACAGGAGAATCTTTTCTTTCTTTTTTTGTTTTTTTGTTTTTTTTTTTGCGTTCTTGTATTTTTCATCTCTTTTATTTTTGTGAACCGTAAAGCTAGAATATGAAAGGCTTAATGTCAGCAAAGATAAATAAAAGTTTTTTTTTCATTTTCCTACTTCTGGTATGAATGTAAAAGTTTTGATAGAAAAGAACTAAGCCACTCTTAATCACCATAATCCCAAAGGCAAGTCCAAGTGCCACATCTACCTAATTGAAGTCCCTAGTCCAAATGATGAAAAAAAATCACCCTAAAGCAAATGATTAACAAAAATTCTTGGCCTAATTTAGGAAAGTGAACTCCATTACAAGGATGGATGCAATGCAAACACCAACCAATTAAAATGCTTAAACAATTTAAAATGCCTTCCTATTAAAATGGACGTGCTATACAAAATGCAATTAAATGAGAAAAGGAAAATTTTTTTTTTTGGGCTTTGATATGGAAATGTAATGCAAATGCTAGATGAGTAAGATGTTTTCCAAATGGTTAAATCTACCAATGCAAAATAAGAATATATTCTAAATAAAAGGATACACAAAAATGGGGGTCTACAGCAAGAGCCTAAACTGCACCCAAAAAAAATCCAAAAAGTCAAAAAAAATGAAAAATGAAAAAAATCTTACTAGATGAGTAAATCAACCAATGGAAATGTAATGCAAATGCTAGATGAGTAAGATGTTTTACAAATGGGTAAATCTACCAATGCAAAATAAGAATATATTCTAAATAAAAGGATACACAAAAATGGGTGTCTACAGCAAGAGCCTAAACTGCACCCAAAAAAAATCCAAAAAGTCAAAAAAAAAATGAAAGATGAAAAAAAAAGTGAACTACGTGATGAATTGATCCTTCTCCCAAGGAGGTACGTAGGCAACTTAGGACAACTCTCACCCTAAGTTCAGTCACGCAAAAAAAAAATCACAGTCATGATCCCACCAAGATGCCGATGTAGAGGTAGAGGGTGATAAGAAAAATCAACCCCGTCAATAAACCGATGCAGAGGTAGAGGGCAATAAATAATCAACCCCGCCAAGAGGCCGCTGCAGAGGTAGAGGGAGATAAAAGAATCAGCCCCACCAAGACGCTGATGCAGAGGTAGAGGGTGATAAAAAAAATCAACCCCGCCAAGAAGCCGATGCGAAAGTAGAGGGTGATAAATAATCAAACCCGCCAAGAAGCCGAAGCAGAGGTAGAGGGCGATAAAAAAATCAACCCCGCCAAGAGGCTGATGCAGAGGTAGAGGGCGATAAAAAATCAACCCCGCCAGATGCCGATGTAGAGGTAGAGGCTGATAAAAAATCAACCCGCCAAGACGCCGATGCAGAGGTAGAGGGCGATAAAAAAATCAAGCCCGCCAAGATGCCGATGCAGAGGTAGAGAGCGATAAAAAATCAACCCCGCCAAGAGGCCGATGCAGAGGTAGAGGGTGACAAATAAATCAACCCCGCCAAAAGCCAAACAAACAAGGTAGAGGGTGATCAAAAAAATGAAAAACCCTGCCATTTCACAAAGCTGAAGCAAAAGATAGAGGGTGATAAAAAAAATGAAACACCCGTCTTTCCATCAAGACAAAAGGGAGAGGATGATCCTGCCGGGGGCAAGAGTAGACAAGGCGTGAATCTCTAGGCAAATACCAATTGTCCATTGTGGATAATGTTGTCTGAAGTTCAAAGGAAATGGATAGCATATTCTTCTCAAATCAACCTGAAAAAGAAGACATAATTTCTTGTTAGGTTTCAAAAGCAATTAAAATTCGAGATTGATTGTGTACGTGCAAAAGAAGGCAAAAAAAATTGTTTTTGATCATTTCTTGTGCGAGCAATTTGACTTGTTAAGCTTGAATATTTGGATGATTCGAGCCAGAGTTTTTCTCCATGTAGTTGAGTGAAGGCTTCGAGGAAGGATGCAGATTCTTCGAATTCACCAAGCTGCTAATCTGCCACATCTGGAATGCTAAAGGAGACTGAAATTTGTCTTTGCCAATTGAATGTTAAAATCATCGATTGCCTGCAAGGTGCGTTGATGAGTGGTAGAGTTGATGTCTTTACTACGGTGGTGTTTCCATCCAATTCCACATCAATATTGGTGAAGTTTAAATAGGTATAGCATTAATCAATTTTCCCACTTAATTGGTCGTGAAAAGCTCCACAGCCTTTTTGAAATTGCTTCTCCCCTATAATCTTCGTGCTCCATATTTCATCAAGGTACCTATAATAGTACAAAGATATAAAATTTATTTTGATCAAGCCCGAAGCCAAATAATTGGAAAAGAAGCCAAATAATTGGAAAAGAAGCCAAGACATAGACTTTTAAGCATATGATAAAGGTATAAATATAAATACCCAGGGTCACGACCCACGCAAAGCTGGTCATTGCCACTGCAAGAAGAGTGATTGAAATCACAAGGCTTCCCAGTGTCAGTGAAAAATGCTCCTAGCACATTTGGGATGACATCTCCAACATTGGGTTGGCAGAAAGCTCCCACAAATCTAGACCCATCGCTCTTCCTCACCTTGAAGCCTTGACTCGCTGTTTTCCCACAGGGTTGTCCTCCCGTGGCCTAGATGGTTTGGGCTTTCTTTATGAGTGTCTTCATGTCTATCTCGCAAAGAAAGGAACAGGATTTGTGTAGATATCAGTCTGCATAAATATTTTGATTTTTTTTTACCATTTTTAACGTGTGAAAGTCAGATCAGATATGCCTACGGTGGACACTGATTTGTTGCTAATTAAGTTAAACCAGTCTCCGAAGAACCTGGCAGCAGCGCCCATATTGTCTCCACTGACGAGCTTGTTGTCTCTACTCATAAGACGTTCAGTCATAGCTATGTGCAAATTAAAAAAAAATTGCAAACCTCATCTGTTGTTTTAAGGGTAGCTAGGCAGCTTATGGAAAAATCACATCGTTGGCGATGAATGGAATGGATAGAACCGATCCTTCTCTTGTTGTCTAATCGTGGAAACCATTGATAAAAGGAGCTAGAGAAGTCATGCTTCAATTCTCCAAGTGGCGGCGAACCAAATCAACTAACAAACTTCGATGTGGGTTTGGCTAAGGTCTAAGAGTTTTACCTGCAAATCAGTTGTCTTGCTTCAATTGATGGCTGCCACGAATCCTTGCAAAAGCTTGTGATATAATCGAAGCCATTCTGATACGAATCTAGTTGTTTTAGATTCAAATCTAGCCTTGAAAATATATCAAACTCGACTTGAACTCCTTCAACTTCTAGATGAGTAGATCGATGACCTTCACAAGGTGATTCCTCCTCTTTCGTCGGCCTTAAGTCTTCAATTAGACATGCAATTGTCAACTCAAGAACACAAGATTCACAAACAATCAAGTTATCACAACTTAATTATTTGCTAGGACTCTACAAGATTGAAGAACCCTAAGTTTTGCTCAAACTAGAACAAAGAAGCTAAGATAATCAATTTGAGTGAAAACCTCAATTTATTAATCAACTCAACTTGTGTTTACAAGAGGGGGTTGGTGCCTTTATATAGGCAATAAAGGGGGAGGGGGGGGGGCTCTGATATAGAAAATCCTAAGCCCTAAGGGTAAAGGAAAAGGCTAGGAAGGAGCTAGGAAAGATCCTACTCCTTATTCTACTAGGAAAAGGAAAATAACAAGTCCTATTAAAACAAGGATTGGACTTAGTCAAACAAGACCCAACCCAATGTCATCTAAACTAAATAAATAGCTAATTAAAATAGAATAAAGCCCACAATGGCCAAATTACAACTCCAATGGCCTAATACTCATCGACTTCAAGTAGAGTACATAACTTGGAATCGATGGGAATATTCCTTTGGTGATGATCTCTAATGGGCTTCAAATGATCTCCAATGGCCTTCAACTCTTCAAGATGAGCTCTAATGAGGCCCAATAATGCTTCATTGAACCTTTTAGCTCTTGCTCTTCTCATTGGGCCTAATGGCATCTTCAATGGATCAAATGACATCTTAGGCAATTCCAATGAGCTTGGAACCGTCTCCAATGAGCTTGGAACCTTCTCCAATGAGCTTGGAACTTATTCCAATGAACTCCTAGCATCTTCAAGCTTCTTCAAGCCTCCTTGCCGCATGTGCTCATCCTCTCCATGATCTCCATTGAGCTCTTCAAGACCATGATGAGTCTTTGGCGCATCATCCCCTCTCCCTTGAAAAGGATTTGTCCTCAAATCTGCATCATTATAAAACAAGGATAACTCCGAGACATTAAAAGTAGCACTTACATTACCATATTCACTAGGAAGGTCTAACTTGTATGCATTGTTGTTGGTCCTCTCCAAAACTTGGAATGGACCATCTCCAAGAGGTAAGAGCTTAGACTTCCTCTTCTTAGGGAACCTTTCCTTCTTTAGATGCAACCAAACCAATCTTCGGGTTCAAAGATGACCTCTTTGCGCCCCTTGTTAGCATTCTTCATGTAGTGATGTGTTTTCTTCTCAATTTGAGCTCTAACCTTTGCATGAAGATCCCTAACAAAATCTGCCTTGCGTTGCCCATCCATGTCAACTTGCACACTCAAAGGTAAACTCAACAAATCCAATGGAGTTAAAGGATTAAAGCCATACACACATTCAAAAGGTGAAAATCCAGTTGTACTATGTATGCTTCTATTGTATGCAAATTCAACATGAGGCAAACAATCCTCCCAAGTTCTTAAGTTCTTTTTAATCAATGCTCTAAGTAAAGTAGACAAAGTCCTATTAACTACTTCAGTTTGACCATCAGTTTGAGGATGACAAGTAGTTGAAAATAACAGCTTAGTACCTAACTTAGCCCACAAAGTTCTCCAAAAGTGACTTAAGAACTTAGCATCTCTATCACTCACAATCGTCCTAGGCATTCCATTTAGTCTAACAATCTCTTTAAAGAACAAATTAGCTACATTAATGGCATCATCATTTTTAGTGCATGCAATGAAGTGTGCCATCTTAGAAAACCTATCAACAACCACAAAGATAGAATCTTTACCTCTCCTAGAACGAGGTAAGCCTAACACAAAATCCATGATAATATGAGTCCATGGTTCATGAGGAATAGGCAAAGGAGTATACAATCCATGAGGTTTAGATGTAGATTTAGCTTGCAAACAAGTAATGCAACTAGAAACATGCTTTCCTATATCATATCGCATCTTAGGCCAAAAGAAGTGTTCATGCAATATCTCATAGGTTCTATCAACACCAAAGTGACCCATTAAACCTCCCTCATGCGATTCCCTCACAAGCACAAAAAGCAAAGAACATGTATGTATACACAATCTAGATTCTTTAAACAAAAATCCATCATGCTTATAATACTTTCCAAATCCAAAATTTTCACATGCTTTAAACACATCACTAAAATAAGCATCACTAGCATATAATTCCTTAATGAACTCAAATCCAAGAAACTTAGAATCAAGCATGGAAAGTAAAACATACCTCCTTGATAAAGCATCGGCTACAACATTCTCCTTACCTTTCTTGTAGCGCACCACATATGGAAAGGATTCAATGAACTTGTATCGCACACCATATGGATTGAGTTCAATTTCTCTAATGGATGACAATCCACTAGGAATTTCCTCACAAAAGTAAGCTACAAACTTCCCTCGTTGTATCAAAACAAGTCCAATTCCTACAAAATCACTCAAAAAAGACACAATATTGCTTGGAATATCTCCAGCCAAGTTGTTAGTACCCATTAGTGTATTTCGAAACAAAGGTAAGATCAAAACAGAATTCTCATGCAAAGCACTCTTAATCTCACTTTTAGCTAACATACACTCTTTAACAACTTTCTTAGAAGTCTCTTTTCTTTCACCCCAAACAGTCCTATTTTCAATGCTATGATCAACCAAAACAGATTTGTTTTCATCACAATCAACACTCAAATTAGGTTTAGTATCATCACTAATAACATCTAAAACAGATTTCATGTCATTGCAAACAACACTCAAATTAGGTTCAGAATTACTCTTTGAAAATAAGGCTGTTTTATCATCAAAACAATCAACAATTTTAGAATCGGTGTTACCCTTTTCTTTAGCCCTAAATTCATCATCCAATTTAGCAAAATCATCTCTCACTTTAATTTGATCTTTTAAAGCTTCTTGAAGTGATAAAGGAACTAAAGTAAAAGGCCGCTTACCATGCATAAAAGAGTACTCGTTTGTCTCACCATCATGCTTCACCTTGTTGTCAAATTGCCATGGTCTCCCAAGCAACACATGACAAGCTCGCATTGGTAGCACATCACACAAGACATCCTCTTTGTACTTGCCCAAAGAAAGAGTAACCAAAACTTGTTTGTTAACCCTAATTTCTTCTCTATCATTGATCCAACTTAAGCTATAGGGTTTAGGATGTTTAAAAGTATGTAGTTGTAATTCTTTCACCAAATAATCACTAACTATGTTTTTACAACTATCTCCCTCTATAATCACACTACTAGGCTTTCCATTCGCATACATCCTAGTATGGAACAAATTCTCCCTTAGAACATCCCCTTTTACATAGGCACTCAAAGTTTTACCGTCAACCAAACTAACTGGAGCTTGTTGATTTTGAGCTTTAGCCATAGTTTCCATTCTTGCATCCATGGCATCTAATCTTTGCATAAGTGCATGCATCATGGCATTCAAGTCATTGTTTTGATTTTGCTCTCCCATTGTACCTACACACAAAGAAAAGTTAGTGATAAAAACTCCTCACTAGTGTGTGTGTGTGTGTGTGCTTTACCTTTGTTGTGCTCTCGTGTTTGCACTCAACCTATGGATTGGCGATCCACTACTCTCTTAATGATCTCACAAGAATATGCCTTTTCTAGCTTCAATAGGCATAATCCCCAAATTCCCAAATCAAGAACCCTAGTTCCTGGAAAAAATCGATTTCGACACAGATTTTAATAGAACTTGTTATATAGGCAAAAAGGGGGGCGGCTCCGATATAGAAAATCCTAAGCCCTAAGGGTAAAGGAAAAGGCTAGGAAGGAGCTAGGAAAGATCCTACTCCTTATTCTACTAGGAAAAGGAAAATAACAAGTCTTATTAAAACGAGGATTGGACTTAGTCAAACAAGGCCCAACTCAATGTCATCTAAACTAAATAAATAGCTAATTAAAATATAATAAAGCCCACAGTGGCCAAATTACAACTCCAATGGCCTAATACTCATCGATTTCAAGTAGAGTACATAACTTGGAATCGATGGGAATATTCCTTTGGTGATGATTTCTAATGAGCTTCAAATGATCTCCAATGGCCTTCAACTCTTCAAGATGAGCTCTAATGAGGCCCAATAATGCTTCCTTGAACCTTTTAGCTCTTGCTCTTGTCATTGGGCTTAATGGCATCTTCAATGGATCAAATGGCATCTTAGGCAATTCCAATGAGCTTGAAATCTTCTCCAAATAGCTTGGAACCTTCTCCAATGAGCTTGGAACTTTCTCCAATGAACTCCTAGCATCTTCAAGTCTCCTTGCCGCATGTGCTCATCCTCTCCATGATCTCCATTGACCTCTTCAAGACCATGATGAGTCTTTGGCGCATCACATTCCACCGCCATGATTTCATCATGAATTGTTGCTGCTGCAATTCCATTTTAATTTCCACAAGAAAAGTAAAATGGGGGCTTGATGTGGTGGCGGAGAAGAATAAATTCCTAAGGGTTTTATGCGGTCATGAGTCCAAAATGGATTCAAACTTTTGCATACAAATGGACTCTCTATTGCACTGGAATGCTATCCTACAATTCCCTACCTGATAATTGAATTTAAACTCAAATTCTATAAAGGGTTATCGAAAAATCAAGTCTGGAGCCACAATGCTTCAATTTTATTGGGCATTTTCTTTAAGTAAAATTAAAATCAAAGGGACGCGATATGCAAGCACAAAGCCAAGAAAATACAATTTCTTTCTAAAATTAATCAAGTGGTGTACGTCACTCTTTAAATGGTTCAAGTAAGCACGTGCCTAATTAGCCTCCAAGGGTTACGTAGTATTTACAATTTAGCCTAATTAAATTGTAAAGCTACAAAATTTTGAAGTTTGCAATCCAAGCCCAAACAAATTGAATCCGTGGTTAAGTTCAAAAAAAGAAAAATCAAATTTTCTTAGCCTAACAAAATTGAGCTTTGAAAATCCATGCACCAAAGTTTCGGATCAAATTCAAGTCCAAACAAATTGGATGTCAAATTTAGCACCAACTCAAGTGCTATCAAATTGGAGGAAGTCTAAAAAAGTTTGATGGACTTCAAGACCTGTCTCAATGCATGACAGGCATCCACTCATACAAGTCTTGAAGTGGGGGCATTTGTAGAGATATAAAATTTGACCAATAAACAAATGATTTAGTTTGGTAAATAAGTTAATTGGGTTGAATCCATATAAGTTAATTTGGATTAAAAATTAACTTCAGCCCAGTTAAAAAGAAATTAAGTTGGCCCACTACAACTGGCCCAATACTATTTATGCTAGGGTTACTAAATTGACCCTGCCTTCCTCTATATAAAGAGGTTTTCACCTCTCATTTTCAACACAATTGAAAAAGGAGAAAACCCTAGTCTCTTCAAAAAGAAAACCTAGCCTCCTCAGAGATTCCAAGCCATCAGCAATCTATCCAAATTCAAGGCAAGGCAAAGTTCTTATGCATCAAGCAAAGCAAATCTGAAGCAAATTTCTTCTCCATCAACAAAGCAACAACAAAGCAAAGTTCTTCTCCATCAACAAAGAAACAACAAAGCAAAGTTCTTCTCCATAAAGCAACAACAAAGCTTACGAAAGTTTCTCCATCAAATCCCAGCCGATCTACATAAAACAACAAGTCTTTGACTCTTGCTCTAAAGATCTGCCAAATTAATCCGATCTACAAATAATCAACCACTCCTTTGAAGATATGTCAAATCAATCTCAAATATAGCAAATTTGACAACGAGGAATAACAAGCCTTCGGCCATTCCTCTCAAATCCATTTCATCGAGATCAAGCTATCAAGCCCTCGAAAACTTCCCAAGGAGATCAAATCAGAGGATTTCTTTCACAGAGAATTGTACCCATTTAATTTTCTTCAAATCAATAAAATCAATATTTGTTTCATTTATTTTTCTGTCTTTCTTTTCAGAAACGAAAATTTGTGTTTACACTAGGGTGATGAAATATGATTGTTTTTGTAACTACAGATTTTCCCCTAAAACGTAACACTATTAGAATACTTGAAAACAACTTGAAATATAAATATGTTAGCGGAGGAATTTGAGGATGGTTCTTTGGAGTAAATTTTGTTTTTTTAATGTATTATCTTCCAAACAGATGTGGTTTCGTTTGTTTTGGTAGAGGATCGAGCAAGACATGACTATTTTTGTGAAGTGTCGCCACGTTAGATCTATGTTGTAAGATAGAGTTTGTCAGAATTCAATGAAGAGTATTACTCTAAGTTTGAAAAGACTCGAATCTGGGGTGAATTTTTGGCACAAACACAAGAAGATATACCAGTCAATTAGTTTGATAACAAGTTGAGGCGGCTGGCCAGAAACATTATGGGAGTGAGACGTCAAAATGAGGACATGTGTGCTCGATTTGCGATTGGTTTGACTGTAGATTTAAAGCCTTCAAATGCTTCACTGGTTACTGCTACGAGGACTGTTCCATATAGTAATGTGGTAAATATAGCCAAGCAAGCAGAGCTAGCGGCAGAAGAAGCTTGACAAAACAAAGCAAAAATCTAGGTTTTTCGGTATATTCTTTAAAGTAAATGGAAAGAGATAGGAATTAGACTTTTCATTTGAGCCATCTTTGAAAAAAGAGTCATAGTTCAGGCTCAGCTGGTGGAGCCTCACGTAATAGCTCTGTTGGTTCCCCACAGGCATCCCGTTTTGGCAAATCTGCCAAAGGGGCTAGTTCTAGTAATCGGTCTTCAAAGAAAGGAAGTGTTTGTAGGGATTGTTGTAACGACCATAATGGACCTTACACATTCCCTGCCAAGTGTTTCCAGTTTGGCAATTGGGATCACTAATATGAGCTAGAAAAGTGGTAATACAGCCAAGCATGTGGTAAATACAAACACTTGGCATGGACATTGCGAGCAATCCCTACGGAGGTGATCCCGACCGCCACACTGGAAACACTTGGTAGGGAATGGGCAAGGTTCGTCATGGTCGTTACTGTAATTCCTACAAACACTTCCTTTCTTTGAAGACCGATTACTGGAACTAGTCCCCTTGGCAGATTTTCCAAAACGGGATGCCTATGAGGAAACAACGGAGCTATTATGCGAGGCTCCACCAGATGAGCCTGAACTACGGCTCCTTTTCAAAGATGGCTCAAACGAAGAGTTTGATTCCTATCGCTTGCCCTTTCCTTTAGAGAATCTACCAAAAATCTCGGATTTCTACTTTGTCTATTGAGCTTCTTCTACCACTAACTCTGCCTACTTGTCTGTCGAACTTGTTGCAATAATGGTTTATTTATGAAAAAGTCCTCAGACATTTTACTTTATGCTATTTACTCCCTATTTCATTTCTAGTTTAGGCGATTCAGGCCTTCAACTTCATTTCTTTTATAAGAAAGCCCTCAAACAATTCTATTTTATATGATTTAAACCCTAAACATTTTATTCTATATGATTTAGTCATTCAACTTTATTTATGAATGACTTTATTTATATTATTTTAATACTTCTATTTTCACTCATTAATATCTTTAATTATGATCTGAGATATTTTGTATTAGTATACTAAAGCTGCCTCAACGAAGTACAGAGGCGGTATTTTCTAATACAATGAAAAACAAAAAAAGTAAACAAATTAAGAACTAATAGGGAACTATATTTAACATATATTAACTAAGGTAACTCTTTTAACTCTAAATAATATTGGTACTCCCAACCCTTCTAGCCAGTCTAGTTATCCCTTGCTAGCATATGCTCCAACTCAATTGACAACCACACACTGACAACCCATAATTAAAGCGGAAAAAACTCGCTTTTTCTGTTGAAACGAATTCATATAATTGTTTGATAGTGAAATTTTGTCTGGCGATTAATTCTAGATCCAATATTTAGTTGATTTTTCACTTCATCATCTTCCATTAATTTGGCTGCGATGAAGTTAGTAGAAAATGAGTTAGGAACACGAACTCTAATTATGAAGGTGCTATTTACTTTGGTTCTAGTTTTTTTTTTGATAACAAAGCAAATATTTTATTAATGAACCAAAGGTTAGTACAAGCAGAACATATAAAACAAGCTCATAACAACATAACTGAAAGGAACATTTAAGTTGAGGATATTTAAAACCCAGATAAAAGGATATATGTCTTGCTTGTGCTAAGGACCATTTTGGTAGTTGGAGAGTAAAAACCATAAATTCCTCAATTGAAAACAAGAGGTCCATTAACCTTGTGCTTTATGTCTTGTCCAACTTAACTCTCTTCTTGTCACCTAGTTCATGTACAACTTACATCTCTTCTTGTTAACTTAGTTCATGTCCAACTTAACTCTCTTCTTGTCATGTGACATTATTCTAAAGGTTAACCCAAGATCACAACTAACGTTCCTTTTTCCAAGTTGAATATTAAGCTTCTTGTGGTTGGCTTTTCTCCCTCCTAATATGCATTTGTGACTTGGACTGTTCCTTGTCATTCAATCTAGGAGGAAATATGTTATCCTTCTTGTTTCTCAACTGAAAATGTTTCATGTTCATCCTATTACCTGAAACATATTTCATCTTGTTTTGGACTTGCCTAGCCTGGCGAGTACTTACCCCATTTTCCAGACTCTTTGTCTTAAAAGTAAACTCATTTTCATTATCTGCATGATCTTCACAATCTTGGCTTATATGCATGACCTTGCCAACCTGCTTGAATCTTCTGCAAAGTCATCTCCATTCAACATTTGTACCTCTTGGACATATGGATTTTGGCACTTTAATTCCTTATTCGTTGAGTCCATACTTTCAGCCAATAAGGATGAACTCTTTTTATTCTTTTCAACCAATTCAGTATTATCTCTAACACTTGAACTAGCAACTGAGGTAGAGTGTTGGCTATGAACCTTCGATCAATGAGAATTGGGGTTTTTTTGCACATAAAATTTATGCACAAGATTTCCATACTCGTTAGCATCACTGGCTGAAACATTGCATTTAGACCTAGGATGTCCTTGTTTTCCACATACACCACAAACAAAGACTTTTTTTCTCTTTTTTAAAACTACTTCTCATCATCAAAGGGCAAGAAAGTAGCAAACCTGTCTGCTGAAAAGGCCTTATCCAGATTTAAGATGAGCGATTGGTGTTTGATGTTCATATCCATATGCTTCTTCTGCTAATTTTAGCTTCTTGTAGATCATCCATAGGAGACGCCTCACTTCTGGTTATACTTTCCTTCAAACTCTGATTTCCCTTTTGTAGATATAAAATCGATTCCCCCAGTTCTTTATTCCTTAACTTCAAGGCATGGAACTCAGTTTCCATTCGAGTCCAATTTGATTGTTCTTGCTTTAGATAGTCATTCTTAGAACTCAATCTCGACATATTTTCTTGAAATTTGTTGATTTCGATTTTGAACTTAGGAATTTGATTCTCAAGCCTTTTGATCTTGGAGTCAAGAATTCCATAGAAATTCTTTTTCAGTAAACCAGGAAAATGTCTTCTCATAACCCTTTCTAGTATAGCCAGGAAGCAAGGCTAGATTGTAAGTGAATGCATGGTGCCAAGTTCTCTTGATAATCAACCACAATTTCTTGAAGACATATCTCTCTAAATAATTCTAACTCATTCATATAGAAGAACCATGAATCACTTTCAATCTCCTCAACATCATCTTCATCTTCCTCGTCATCATCGCTACTATCAATAGAAAAATCCTCAAATAAGTGATGATTCGTTGGGTCGGAATCATAACTTATGTCCTGACTTATTGGTTTTTTCAGGAATTTCTCTTGTTTCAAATGATCTTCTTTCTCACTCGAACTAACACCGGAAGACTGGCATTCGAATAAAGGAATACCTTTTTAAGACCAAACATTATAACAAGGTAATACAAAAGGATCGGTGATAGAGGACGAAGAAGAAAAGATTACACTAAAACAAAAGCCAAACATGGATAAAAAAGAAAATGAAAAGGACAAAAAGAAAACTTAAAGACCGTAATATAACACACTACCAGACACCAACAAGAAGGCAGAAAATGAGGGAACTTCCTTTTTTTTTTCAATCAGCCTAAAGATTTAGAGAATTAAGATCAGAATTTGAGATAAAGGTGGAGTGGACACTAGGACAGGGGAATGAAAACTGAAAAGTGGTAAAAAGGAAAGCAAGCAATGAGAGGTTAAGGGAAAAGGAAACTGATGACAATGGATCAAGCGGTGGTGGTTTGACAAAGAAATCAAGATGGAAAAGTGGGGAAGGATGAGACATGGATAATAGGAAATAAAAACCAGACAACAGAGAGGAAGACCTTCAATGGTGGTTGGTGGCGGGGATAGTTAAACAACACGGAAGAAAAAGAACAAAGGCCAAAGAAAATTAAAGAGAAAGAGAAAGACCAAAACAAGGAGGGGAAAATAAGCAATGGGGGATGCGAAAGAGACAACGGTGCGACCGTCGGTAAGGCCATGACTAGCGATGGTGTGGGGGTGGGTGTGGATGACGGTTCATCGAAGACGACACTAGTTAGGGTTTCCTTACGTTCTACGCATTTCATTTTTCCTATTGGTAAAATTGTAATTCTATTTGATCTTTTACGAAACATTACTTTGGTTCTAGTTGCAAGAAACTAAACTTAGAAAAAATAGATTGTTGTTTTGGGTCTATAAAATTAGTTTTAGGGAGTGTTGGATTTTATGTATTTTCAGTTTTTGGTCGCAAAGTAAGCTTTGGAATTCCTTGATAGGTACATGGTATTGCATCATTACAATATGTGTTGGTTAAATGCTTTTGTTGTTGATGTTGCCTCTTGGATCATATGCTTAGTAACTAAAGCTTTGCTTTTGTTTGTCTCTGATAAGGTCTTCAATCCTTAAAACTTTAATGGTCTGTTTTGTAGGAAGGACGGAAATAGGTGAGGAAGGAAATTTGCTCAATTCAATGGTTGTGATGCACACATAGCCAAAAGGAATATTTTGGATTGGGAGTTGTCAGTCCATCTTTTTCAATTACTTTAGGAGGAGTTGGAAAGGAACCATCGATGTATCCCATGAGATCAAAACCAAAAAAAAGAGCATCAAAATGTGCCTTCTAGGAGGTAAAATTTCTTGCAGTGAGTTTTAAAGGCAAGTGGGTTGTTGTGTGAATAGGAACAGGAGTAGGAGGAGTTTGACTTGAGGTTGAATTGGCCATGAGATGAAAAAAATAGCAGGATCGAAAGAAAGTAAGCTATTAATAAGCTCTTAGGCAATCTGATACCATATAGGAGATAGATTTTGATAGGAATTGAAGCGTATTTCATTGATGTATGAGAGAGGTTTATATACACTCATCTATACAGAGTACATAATCTTGTGAGTAATATTTAAACTACAAGATAACATTATCTCAACAAGAATATTTAAAATACAACCACAATCAAAATGGATAAGATATACTCCTCCATACTTTGTAGCTCAAACTTTAGATTGAGGAGATTTCCTTCCTTGACAAACCATAAGATTATTTTGTCTTCTTTCCTTGAACATGAATTCGTCATGTGTTTTCTTTGTTTGTTGTACATATATATAGTTTTGTTAAACATTGGTTTTTTAATCTGTCATGTCCATTCTATATATGGTATTGGAGGAAAACATAATAAATAGCAATTCTAAGTATGAAGCTTGTATATGTGTGTGTCTATATATATATATATATAGATATATATATGTGGTGCATCTTTGTATTCATATTTGCGTTTCATTTTGGTGGTCTGTGAATTAACATGTAGAAGGTGACTAAGGTGAGAATGTAAGAATCATAACGTAATCTCTCACATATTGGACGGTGGATTTGTGTGGGAGGAAAAGCTTGAAATGAAAACATACTCGCACCTGAAAATGGTATAACGGAAACATGTGTTCTCATTGTGGAATATGCAATTCAATTTGTTCATGAAAGGTGTTTTTGTTTGAATTGAACATAGGCATAAGTTAAGATTGATTAGTTGTAGTTTTCATATATCTTTTTATGGCCTTTATGTTTATAATTTTCTTTTTATTTTAATTCTTTTGGAATTGTGTTAAGAATTTGTGTAATCTAGCTCAAGCAATTTTTTTTTTTTTGCTACGAAAGAACAAGAAAACAAAGACTAGTGCCGTAAAACTTAAGGGATCTTCTTTGGTTTTTAATTTTTATTTCAAGTTTTTTTTAAAGAAAAAGACTTTTTGAAGATAGAGATGAGAAAATTGTGATTCATTCTTATAAGTTACTAGGTGGACTACCCGCGCTTCGCCGCGGGTCTTTTTATTCTCTTTTGGTAGAAGTTGATACTTTTAATTTATCTTAAGATATAATCTTGTGTGAGAAAAGTAAATTGTAGTCTTGTATAGACCAAAAACTAAGAATTTGGATTGTTTAATTCAAAAATAATAAAAGGAAAAAATCAAGCAATTGACAACACAATGTCTTAGAAGTGAGTAAGACCAAGAAAAGAGTGAAGGGGACATATCCAAAACTTGCTACATTACTTTAAAGAGTGCTTAATTTTTTTACATGCCAAAAAGCATAATAATGTACCCAAAAAGAAGCATATTCAGCATTAGATTCCTCGATAGAAGTTACAAATTGTATCAACAAATGAAATTTACCCATGGATACATAGACTTAAAATCATAAGTTTAACCAAACATTTATTCCCATATTAAAATTGAGTGTACTTAATTCAACTTATAGTCAATTTAAGAGGAATTACCATGAAACTAAACTTAGACTTGAAACATAAACATTTGATTAAGATAGGATTAGTAAAAGACTAAATAGTATAAAGTAGAAAAATTTCAGAGCCATTTGATAAATAATCCAAATAAGACCTTCGGGTCATTCACGAAAGTTGTAAATCATGCAAAAACTTTTAAACTGACACTTGAATGACTTCAATCGGACATGCGGATAAAAATTACATGATATTAAATAAACTGTCAATCGAAACGACCAAACTTCGAAAGAATTTTTTTGAATTTAAACAAAAAAATTGGCTTTTGAGTTCTTAACAAAAGTTGTAGATCATGAAATTACCTTTTAATAGACACATGAATTACCTTAATCAAAGAAACAAGAAAAAAATAAATAAAATGAAGCGTTGAATCGACTAAGATAGAAATAGTAAGCAAAAAATATGAGGGTCATTAATTTGATAAACAATCCAAAAAAAGAAATATTTGTTGATGGAGATCTCAAAACATAAAAATTCCCTATTGAGCCATTCACAGAACTCGTAAGTCAAATTCAGCTTTCGAATTCTTCACGAAAGTCGTAGATCATGCAATAACCTTTAAACCGACACTTGAATGACTTCAATCGGATATGCGGATAAAAAATTACATGATATTAAATAAACCGTCAATCGAAACGACCAAACTTTGAAAGAATTTTTTTGAATTTAAACAAAAAAATTGGCTTTTGAGTCCTTAACGAAAGTTGTAGAACATGAAATTATCTTTTAATAGACACATGAATTACCTTAATCAAACAAATAGGAAAAAAATAAATAAATAAAATGAAACGTTGAATCGACTGAGATATAATTAGTAAAGGACTAAATTGTATTAAGCAGAAAAATATGAGGGTCATTTGATAAATAATTCAAATAAGAAATATTTGTTGAAGGAGATCTCAAAACATAAAAATTCCCTATTGAGCCTTTCACAGAACTCGTAAATCAAATTCAGCTTTCGAGTCCTTCACAAAAGTCGTAGATCATGCAATAACCTTTAAACCAACACTTAAATGACTTCAGTCGGACATGCAGATAAAAATTTACGCGATATTAAATAGAACGCCAATCGGAACCACAAATTTCAAAAGCATTTTTTAGGATCAAAACATTAAAATTGGTTTTTGAGTCCTTGATCACAAAAGTTGTAGATCATGAGATCACCTTTTAATAGACACCTGGATCACCTTAACCGGAAAAACAAAACAAAAAATAAAACAATAAAAGGTGAAGTGTTAAATCGACCAAGCTACAATTCACAAGGGATCAAATAGCATAAAAGAGAAAACTAAAGGGGTCATTTGATATATAACCCAATTAAGGAAGTGCTTATGGTGGAAAAGGGACCCACGGAGGGTTTTTTTGTAAACTTCCCAAAATACCCTCGGTCTTCTACTCAAATAACAAAAAAACCAAACATGAAATAACCGAAATACCCCATCAATTTGTTCTTGGATTAATGAGGCTAAATCTTTAGACCGGTTTTTTGGACATTTCACTTCTTACTATTATTGTTTTTTTTTATAATAACATGTAAATCTTTTTTCATTTGTTCCACAATCCTTATAATAACATGTTAATGAATGAGTTATTCTTTGGTACAACGGTGGAGTTTATGGACTCCACAAACAGGTTAAAATGCTGACAAGCGGGTTAAAATGTTGACAAGTACATATTTTATAATTAATTAAATTTTAAAATTCAAACTCATTCTCTAAGGGGATACATGTCAATCCTTAAGACTCGTACGTACAGTCTACTAAACTCTACTGACGGTGGATACGATAATTTTCCTTAGACTTAGTTTGGAAGTAGGAAAAGTTTTAGGGAAACGAAAATTTCAAGGAAAATTTGAAAATAGGGAAAATAGGTGAGAAAAAGTGAAATCCAGTGTTGTTTGGTTGACATGAAAAATGTAATGGACAATTTTAATAAATTTTGGGGTTAAAAATTTTAATGATTTTTCTTTTAAATTACTCCACTCGATTTGCATTTACCTAAAAATATATATTCATATATAATTTTCCTAGTAACAATTATTAATTTCTAGAACCAATTCAAATTAAATATTATTACCCACACAGTCATGAAACAACTATACTCCAAAAATTATATATTCTAGGAAAAAGAATAAATCTAAAAGTGGCTTTGTTGCTTTAAATATGAGTAAAAATCATATTAATAAAATCATTATTTCCAATATAAAAACAAATATTCTTAATATCTATATCTTACCATTAAAGTTATCCCCAAACTGTTGTATGCTCAATATTTGGTTTTTCTCATGCTGATATTTGTCAAAAGTTCATTAGTTGGGAGAAAATCAATATATATTATTATATATTTGGAATTCCAAATGATATTTATAAATAATATGTAGAACATTAAATTATAATCAAAGTAAAACTCTATTTTCTTTTTTCCAGTAAATAATTATTTGAATACGCATTAAAATTCTAACAATATTTCCTTCCATTTAACTTAATAACTATTACATGAAATAAAATTTTATTTAGAATTGAAATTACTCAATTCCAATCATAAACTGAAAAGCCCGACGCGAATGCGCAGGGATAATATCTAGTACAAAATCAATTTTGAAAACAAGGAGAGAGATAAATAAATTTATTATTATTATCGTAACATGTGCCATGAAACGGAAAAAAAAAATCCAAAAAAGTGGTTTTTAGAATTTAGGAAGCCACGTGCGAAGAAGGATGGGGTCATGGGGCTGTGTCTGTTGGGATATGAAAATTTACTATTTTACTTCAATTTTTTACGCGGCACCGTCTCCTTCCTCTTGCGATGGTTGTCCCCGATAAAACAAAACAAATCATTGGATCTTTAATCTGCTGCGCGGCATTTAAATCTAGGATCCCAGATAAGTCTTTGATAAGACCTAATTTTTATGCTTATTTTCTATATGATTTTGCCTTGTTTTGGTAGTCATAAGTATCTATTTACCCTCATATTTCTTATATTTGTGTTTTCAGGACCATTTAGAGCCATTATTTAAGATTATGAAGATGTGGAGCAATTTTGGATCAATTTGGAGAAATTATTGATTTTGGCCATTTTTAGCCCAGTGTGCCCATTGGAGCCCATTAAGCCTTGAAGGAAGCTTGAATCATTGACGACCCAAATTTGATTTCTCTAGGCCCAATTCACATATCTTAATACCCAAAGAAGAGTTTCAAACCCAATCAGCAATTATGATTCAGTAAATAATTGATAATTGGAGAAATTCCAAATCTTAGTCAAAGAAGGATTCACAAGTGCAGTTTCGGTAGAAAAATCATGTCTTTTGATCCAGAGCTCAGAAAAATTCATATGATATACCGTTGGAAAACTGACTTCAAGCTATACAACTTTGTTTTTGACCTCAAGAGCTAATTTTGATGGGAAGAATGTCGATTTTGCCCTTGAAGTTTCTGGACAGATTTGATCAACTATCCTAATTGACTTGGGAATTGCTTGACCGACTTGGAGAAGCTATGGGCGGTGTTTGCAGCTGTAAATTGATGATGTGGAGCATTCTAATTGGCCATTGAAGATGCTAATTAATGAGGATCTACTTCAACCAATCAAAACTCATTACTTGGAGACAAAGTTGATATAATTCCTAGATGAGTTAGGACTAGATTATAGATGTCTATCTTGCCCTTTATGCCGCCTCATCCAAGGGCTGGTATTGTTTGTCATAAGGGTAGGATGTGTCTTAATTTTGCTTATAAATACGTAAGATTATCTTAGAATTTGTGATAACTCTCATAACACACAATTGGACAATTGAAGAGAAGTTGACTAAGGAGATTGTTCTTGGTTGTGTCGACATCTTTAGGGTGTTGTACCCTTGTCGACAACCTTTGATTTTCAAGTATGTCTCTCATGATTGCTTCAATCATGAGTGAGTAGTTCTCTTTAATACTTTTCCCCTTTGAACCCTTGAGTTATGAATTAATTATTTTACACCTATGGTGAGATCTTGTGATTTAATTCTATATCAATTGATTGATGAATTGATGATAATCTATCATGCATATGTCGGTTCTTCTATGTATGTATGATTGGCTGGATTTGATTTGATGAATTAATCTCTTTGATAAACAAGTTTTCATGCTAACCCTGGATTTGTTGTTTAGATTTCTATAATTCAACTTGTTAAGTTGTCGGCCTTAATAGGTGGAATTGTGGTGATTATTGCTAAATTAGATTTGGTGAATAGCTAGTAATTGAATCTAATTGTGAGTAGCAAGATTTGATATATTCAATGACTAACTAGTAATTGAAGTATTGAATTGGGTTAAGAAATTGATCTTAAGTTGTGATGAATAACTAGTAATCATTAACTTATGTATGGTATATCTATTGATCTTAATGCTTTATTGATTGCTTTAATTGGTGAATAACTAGTAGCTAAATTTTGATAATTGATAAAAGATGTTTGATTAGGAATAACTAGTACTAATCTGATTTATAATTGATTATAGATTAGGATGAAGAAGAATAACTAGTAGTATTCTGATTCCTTGCCAAAGACATGTTTATGGTGCTTATAAATCGATATGTTTTGATCTATGATCCATGGTGTTTATAATTAATTTATGCTTAAGTGGGGATAAGTGGGGAAGTATTGCTTTTATATTATTGTTTTCTAATCAATTGTTTCTGTGACAACTCAATTGCTTTCTTTATAATCTGTTACTTTTAATATGTTTTCTTTCTTAGTTGTCTTGTAATAGTTAATTCAGACTGAGTCTTCTCTGTGGGATCGACCTTGACTTGCCCTATCTAATGTTAGACAAAGTTTGTTAGGTTTTTATTTTATGATTATTTGACGACAGTGATCAGTCTTCCTAAATTTGCGTTTGCAAGCTGTTCTTGATTGAAAATGAGAGAAAAATAACAATTTATTGTTATTTCTGAGAGAAAAACATGTATACAGTGTTTGTATGTCTAGAGACAAGATTGAAACAAGGAAATAACACTAAAAGAGTGTTCTTTTGTCCGGAGATAAGATTGAAACAAAGAAATATTAAAGAACGAGTAAGAACTCGTGATGAACAAGAGGAAATCGCGGAGATTGCTGAGAAAAAGCACGAAGCTTTGAGAGAATAAGCACGGAGCTTATTTTTTGCGCGGAGCAAGTTTGTAGCGTGTCTGAAGCATTGGAGTTGATCCCTTTATATAGAGGGCGGCATGGGCCTTGAAGCTTGATGGGCTTGACAGTCTCTGACTGAGATTCAAGTTCTTCAGGAAATGACTTATTGCTTCTAAAAACTTTGCTGAGATGGCCTCTTGAACTACCTGAGACACCATACACCTTTTAGAAATCATGTTGAGTTCTTCCCTGACATGTAGTTGGCGACATCCTCCTCTCCTTGGTGCAATTCAGCATGTCTCTGTTACCTCCTCCGAGCTTGAATCAACTAATTTGACTAAGAGATGGCCTCTGAATGTCAAGATTTGAACTCTTAACATTAAAAACACAAAATTATCTTCTAGAAACCATGATGAGACCTCTTCAATATGTGAATTTCGAAATCCTCCTCTCCTTGGTGTGATTCAGCATGTCTTGCCGCCTCCTTTGAGCTTGAAACAACTAATTCCGCAAGGAGATGGCTCTAAAGCATTAAGGATTGAACTTTAAACACCTAAGCCACGAAATTCTCCATACATAATCATATTAAGCACATCAAATCCCAAAAATATCATTCAACTAAGAAAATGGTCTAACCCGGGGTGGAAAAGTCATATGTCCTTAATGAAAAGAGTGTAAAAGTTATCACCGACACCTGAAATGGCTCAAACTTGATGTGTAGCCATAATATCATGTATATAGAGTGACTCCACTTGTTAGTTTCAAAATCCATGCTCAGATCACCTTAAACCGAAAACTTGTCCTTAATTCAAAACCGAGACAAAGTTTTCGACTGTGTCAGAATGAGATTAAATTTTAACAGGATGTGCGGCATAGCTCAAGGATTATCATTGTATCTTTCTTGTTGAATTTCGCACCTCTCTAGCCTTCTCAATTGATCAATTTCGCCATTTTTGTCCTTAAGAGAAAAAAATGCAACAGTTGTAGTTTTGCCTTCCGGGAGATGGCAACTAACTAGGCGTTTTCACTGTCATGTCAGGGTGATCACGTATAGGAGATATGAGACTCTAAACTTCATGTCTCCCTTACGTAGATAAGTAATTCGCATGCTGACAAACTTTGACTCGCTGGCTCCTTAAATGCAGGGAACAAGGAGACAGCTTCCTGAAACAAGGCGGCCCCTCCTAGGACACAGGAGACGGCTTGTGTTTGTTATTTTAAGTTTATGAGATGTCTCTCATCTCATGGTGACATGGCATACAACTTCTCTTTTTGTTGTCTGCCTCGTGCTGACAGCATCATTAAAAGGAATTGCCTCGTAATGATTTTTATGCCACTTCCTTAATATTGGGCGGCATATATGGGAAATAATATTAACTATTTCGAAAATAATTATTATTTATTTAATAATTTCGGCCTTAATTAATTAAATACAAGAATTTCCTAATTTAATCAGAATTAAGGTGGTGCAGAAACCAAATTTCATTAGGATTTGTAATCAAATCTTGACCACTCATCTTGATATGATTCATATAAAAACCAATTTACCCTAATTTTGTAAATTGATGTATAAACCCCAACCATATCTAAACAACTCTAATTTGATAGGATATATATACTACCTTACCCTCTTTTGCTGAATTCTAAGCTATTTTGATTTTTTTAATTCTGGGTTAAATTTGGTAGTTAGGGGTAGGTTAGTGGGTTATTTGGAGTTAGTGTTTAGGTTAATTTGGTCTTCTTGGTGCACCGCTTGAGCATGTCTCTTATTAAAGGCTCTGTTGCTTCTTGGTTCTTCAATTGTCTCTGTCTCTTTTTCTTTTTGTTTTCTTCGTTCCTTCTTTACTCTCTTGATTTCTCTGTTTTTATGTTTCCAGGTTATTGCTTGCCTTTTGCTCAATTTGTTCATGGTGTCTTTGCTATGTGGTTACTGATTTTGTGACACTTTTATTGATCATCTTCTTTTTCCTCTTTGTTGTTTATTCTTCTGGCATTGTTTCCTGTTTTTTGTTCTGTTGTGTCTCTGATTGGTTTGGTTAGTACTTATGTCTTATTGTTGTTCTCTGTTTTGCAGGATTTGTGTCATGGATTCTCCTTGCAGAAAGAGGGTCAAGGTATGAAATTCAAATGGCAATTATTACATGATTATTATACTAACAGCTTTGTCAATTCAGTTTATTTTGTGTCGATTTCAGTTACAGACATCTCTATTGATTGAAATTTTGTTACAGGTGCCTGTCAAGCTTTTCCATTGTACCTTGGGTAAACTTAAGCCAGGTTTGAGAGCATTTATTGTCGCGAGGGTGGCTCGGATGTGGGAGACTACTCTGTCATCTCCACAATTGATGAATATCCTGATATACAACGCCAGAGGAATTGCCAGGCCGTGTTTCTTTCCTACACTCCATGACTTTCTTGCAATACACAGACCTGCAGTGGCTATAGTAACCGAGACTAGACTCAGAGTGAGAATTGAAGAAATAGCCACTCAGTTTAATGATTATAGATTTCTTCACTGCATAAATCCACATGGTTATTTAGGTGGGAGTTGGTTTATATTTGATCAGAATCAATGTTCTGCCAGAATTGTAAATGCAGCAAGAAGAGATATAACTGCTGAAATATCACTTGGTTGATAGTGATTGGCATGCATCAGCATTTAATTTTGTCTATAATTGTATAATTTGTTTGCGCATGTATATTTTCTATCATTGTATCAATTTAAATTTTCTTATGGTGTGTAATTTCTTTTTTCTACCGCATCAATTGCTGATTGAGTATATAGTTTTAATCGATGAAAAAAAATGACTTATTATGACAGCAATTTATTAATTACTAAATTATTATGTGTCTGAATTTCTTTATATAATTATTAACAGTGAATAAAAATAATTGCAAACACTGATGAGTCAAATCTGCAGACATGAAATCAAAACTTTATAAATGTGACAACAAACATGCAAATCAAACCGACCATAAAGATCCAATAAAATCACAAAACCTGTTAGGCGTGCGAGATTCATGTACAGGACTATAATTGATAACATGAAGGAGCAAATTGTCGGTATCCATTCAATTGGATAGTACCAACAAAGTTAAGTGCTAACCCCTTAGTTAATACCAAACCTCATGGAATTGATCGGTTAATTGTTCGAATTGGTCCCTAATATTTGTAAAAATACTGAAATAATGGCCTAAACTTCTAATTTGGTTAGTTAAGTCTCAATTGTTGCAAAATCGGCTCACATAATAACTCTTTATTCTACTTAAATTGTCAAACTAAATTACTCCACTTGACTACAAGTTTAATCTCATACAAGTAAGGCAGCCTGCGCTTGCGCTGCAGCCATCTTCTTATCAGGGCTATATTTTGTGTAGTTGTTTAAGTCGGTTAGTAAGAAGATATTGCATTAGCTGTAAGTTAATAAGTTATGAGAATATATCGAAACAAATAATTCGCATATACAAAGCAAAACACATGACCTCTAATACATTCTAATAGTGCATTACCTAAATTCTACTCCATCTCTAGGTAATTCATCAAATTAAAGTTAATATTCTACTCCTCCATCTCTAGATTATTCATCAAAATAAAACTAATACTAATTGTTTGCTTAAAATGTATGTTGATTATCTAAAAAAATATAGTACACTACAGTTGTTTTTTAATCTTGATTGCAATTGTTAGATTACTGAACACAGATAAGTGGAAGAATTTGGCTTCTGCATGAGGAAGACCTCATTTTTTGTAGTCAATGAGCATGTATAATTGTCGTAGGAAAATTGAATTAGTTGAGAGCATTTGCAGGAGCATATGTAATTTACACAATGCATCACAAAATGATTGTACTTAGCATTGGCTAACTGTGCTTTTGGAAATGTAGAAAAATAAAAAAAAAATTGTGAAATAGAAGAGGAATAAGGAAATGGTTAATTTAAATTTAAGTATCAAATAATATAATCAACAAATAAATCCAGATTTACCTCAAAATGTTGTGGTGAGAAGTGAAAGCTTCTCACTTTAGGTTATGTCACCCTAAGGCGCTGCTAAATTAAATGGAATGATCTTATCAATGTCCACTTGGAAATTTTAGGAAACAGAACAAAGTCCATGTGAAACCATTCGGAGAAATATTAGGGAAGAAGAAACCCACCCAAATAAAAATGAAGACAAAAGGAAAACAAAACTGAAATGTCAATAATTTAACCATGAATCAACCATTATTGCAGTTACATTTATAGCACCAATCTTTTGGAATTCCGGCAGCGGAGTTGAGCTGGTAAATCTTCATATTTTCTCACTTTTGGAGTGACTAAAAAGTCCCTCGACGACTTTTCTCCCTTATTTTTCCTGCTACCCTTTTTTGTAATTTACTATTTTTATATTTAGGCTAATTGCTCAAATAATGGCCTAACGTTTGCCAAAATGCTCAAATAAGGGCCCGATCTTTTAATTTGACCAAATAAGGGCCTAACGTTTGCCAAAATACTTAGATAAGGGCCTGGCATCGAAAATTCTCACCTATCATCCAAACTGACCCCGTACCGTTATTTGAGCATTTTTTATAAAATTAGACCCTTATTTAGCCAAATTAAAAGATCGGACTCTTATTTGAGCATTTTCGATAACGTTAAACCCTTATTTGGCCAAATTAAAAGATCGGGCCCTTATTTGAGCATTTTGGCAGACGTTAGGCCCTTATTTGAGCAATTAGCCATTATATTTATGATTAAGTGTGTTTTAATTACATATTAATTGTATTTACAAAAGGCTGAGGTAGTCTGATATATTAATTAAATCATCTATTCCCATTAAAAGAGAATTAGGATAATTTTGCAGTTTTAACTGATATAATATCCATTACTCAGTACCTTTTGCCAGGCCCTTCTTATGCTTTGTTTGACATTTCCAACAGACTTGGCAAATACCTTGCAAATAGCCTGATAATATTGTCAAAAATGCAAGAAATCCATGTGAAACCATTCATAGAAATATTAGGAAAGAAGAAACCCACCCAAATAAAAATAAAGACAAAAGGAAAACAGAACTGAAATGTCAGTAATTTAACCATGAATCAACCATTATTGCAGATACATTTATAGCACGAATCTTTTGGAATTCCAGCAGCGGAGTTGAACTGATAAATCTTGATCTTTTCTCACTTTTGGGGTGACTAAAAAGTCCCTCGATGAATTTCCTCCCTTACTTTTCCTGCTGCCCTTTTTTGCAATTTATTATTTTTATATTTAGGTTAATTGCTCAAATAATGACCTAACGATTGCCAAAATGCTCAAATAAAGGCCCGATCTTTTAATTTGGCCAAATAAGGGCCTAGCGTTTGCCAAAATGCTTAAATAAGGGCCTGGAATCGAAAATTCTCATCTATCATCCAAACTGACCCCAGACCGTTATTTGAGCATTTTTTATAACGTTATACCCTTATTTGGCCAAATTAAAAGATCGGACCCTTATTTGAGCATTTTCGATAACGTTAGACCCTTATTTGGCCAAATTAAAAGATCGGGTCCTTATTTGAGCATTTTAGCAAACGTTAGGCCCTTATTTGAGTAATTAGCCATTATATTTATGATTAAGTGTGTTTTAATTACATATTAATTGTGTTTACAAAAGGCTAAGATAGCCTGATATATTAATTAAATCATCTATTCCCATTAAAAGAAAATTGGGATAATTTTGCAGTTTTAACTGATATGAGATCCATTACTCAGTACCTTTTGCCAGGCCCTTCTTATGCTTTGTTTGACATTTTCAACAGACTTGGCAAATACCTTGCAAATAGCCTGATAATATTGTCAAAAATGCAAGAAATCTTAAGCAATCAATAGCTTGGATTATAGTAAGAATTGATCGATGGAAAAATGCTGAAGGAAATCCTAAACTCACATGCATATATTCTTTTTTAACACAGTCATTACAAAACATAAAATAGATACATCTGCTGAAAGATTGGAAAGTAAAACAGATTTATAGTAGATAACAATCAAGCATGTAAATATATAGTAAGATATTAAGGGTAGATTGTTTTCTATTAGCTGTCAAGTAGAAAATAATATCTAAATGAAATCATTCGAGGAAGTTATTGTATATATATGCATCTAAATGCCTTTAATCATTTTTTTTTTACTTTTATTAATCAAAAGAAACAAAAGGCCCCATAATCAGATCAAGAAACATAGAGCCCATTGCAAAGGCCCATGATTAGTTCAATATATTTTGCTCATATATCACAATATGAATAAACACATAGTTAATAATTGTAGAACTAAACAGGTACAAATTCTTAACTACCACGTATAATCGAATTTAATTGCACAAATTTACTGACTATGAACAGACGTTACTATCCTAAAAAATATAAGAGAAATATTAACAATAATTAATGAAAAAACGCAATGGATAAAACAAAATGATTCAAATCCCCCACTTCTGACATTTTTCAACAATTAAGATAGTTGAATATCGAAAACTGATATTTCTCGGGTTTTAAGACCTATGAATGTTTGTGACTTTTAGTCTACACCGTTTAGTGGCCACCGGTTGATCTTTTCAAGCCTCACGCATGAACACCAATGCCGCCATACTGTATATATATATATATATATATATATATATATATATGTGTGT